>JBBPBX010087388.1:0-10494 GCA_038048925.1 Garcialebias charrua
AAAAAAAAATGCGGAATAGTACCTAACACAAGCAAAAAGAAGCTTAAGTTACTAGCAGGAAGTTGGGGAGCATGTTTTTTTTTTTTTTTTTTTTGCTGAATTAGGCTGAAAAAGTTTTAATGATTACAAAAAATGTGGATTTAGCTGATAAAGATGAAATTAGCATAAAACAGCTAAATGCTAGATGAAATTGCAGAAATAGCTAAAACCCATAGAAATAAGCCTATAGACATTCACACAATGATACAACAATGTAAATATTTGTCTGTGCATTTGTTTTCTGTTTGCTTCAAATGGCCAATGTGCCAGCCAGTTCCTTATTGGCTTGCAGGTGCCTCTAGGAAAATGTTTTTTTTTTCATCAACCTTTTCCATCCTTTTACCCTCAACATATTAAGATTAATGTTTACAACGTAACACATTTATCAATTCAAAGATTCTACATTTTTACGTGGCAGTGCTAAGAAAATCACTTATGCAAAACACCAAACTTGATTTAGAGGCTGTGCCGTGCAAACCTGTGCAGTAAATCTACTGGCGACATTTTGAAATGTATCTTGAAGTTCATTCGTAACAAGTGCTCTCTCGACTCCTTGTCTTAAATCAGGACAGCAGCTTAAAACTAAACGTTATCAAGCTGGGACAGTCTCCTCAGTCACAGCAAATGTGTACTTTAATAATTCATCACTCTTGAAATACCCTCTCCTCTTTAGCTCCTGCAGCTGCTTTGTTAGCAACAAGAGGCTCTTGGAGTTTGTGAGGTGACACTTGCTCCTGGTGTGTTTACTTATTGTCATCTGTGTCTTTTTGCAAACAGTCTTTGACAGGTTTTGATTTGACTTAAGGGGAGAAAACGATGGCATTACTTTAATAACTATTGGTGGTCACAGCGGCTTTGCTCCTGAGCATTTTACTATAATGGGAGTAATGTGTAGATGGTTTCCCTCCGGCTGGGCTGCCTCATTAAATGGCTGGAAAAGAGTGACTGGCTGCAGGGGTGATGCATTATTGATGAGAGAGCCTGATTAATTGAAAATATCCTTCGTGCCAGGGGGAGGGTGTGTATTGTGAAGACGTGTGTGTGTGACTAGAGTAAGTGGCTTCATTTTGTGTGAACATCTTAATCAGTTGTTGCACAGCCCTATTATTTTTTTTTTTGATTGCTATTCTGCTCAGGCACTCAGAGCCAAACATTTGCTGTATGTGCAATCAGAAGCGCGGACATCACAAATTATAATATAAGCAGAGTACAGGTGGGAGTAATAATCTTAGGCATTAAGCAGAATGTCACTCGCTATTACCCAATAGCAAGTATTTATGTCGGGAGACTCCAGAGTACTGTTGGTCTCCTCGCACCTGCGATGCAGCCGGAGTGGTATAAATAAAAGATGAAGCCGTCAAGAGATGAACAACAAGACTAAAATGAATTAGCTAAAAGTAATCAATTCCTAACAACACCAAAGCGGTGGGGGCTGCAGGCTGTGTTTTAACACTGACGCAGGATCAGACGATGAGGCTGACATTTACTTTTCAGTCTCAGACGAGACACTTTAATCTCACAGAGACTAAAAGTAATGGCACATTTGGGTGTTGGCTTATTTTGACAATTGTTTCCAAGTTAATGACTAGAAAAGTGTTTATATAAATTCTAACATACGTCATATACTGAAACTAATTTCACAAAGCCTTAAATTAATCAAATATACAACTTTTTCCTCCCAAACTGTGACTTAACCTGCACAAAAAAATAGCTATATAAAACTACAAAACACAAAAAGTAGTGCTCAAATACATTCAGAATAAAGCATCAATTTCCACTGGTTCCTGAAATTGTTGAGGTTTGTAGATTTGCACGACTGTTATAAACAGTGAAAGGGATGCAATTTCTGTGACAATGGTCAGCAGTGCGATTGGCGAGTAGTAGACCAGAGATTGTTTATAAAGTGCAGAGGTGACTGTAGCCTGGTTAAAACCAGACCCTGTCTTCACTTCGCTTCAGACTAGGGTCTGGGACCTCTCCATTTTAAAACGATTCTTGCTGGAGGCGTTGGCCTCTGCTGAGGAACAAAACCATTGGATATTTTGAACAGGGAAAGCATTCTGCTCCCTCCCCTCAGAGCCACCCCCCGTGCTCTGGTGAACTTGACAACTGCTCCGCCTCCTGCAGCTTTTCTCTTGCTGCCGGCTGCCGCGCTGGAAATTCTGTGTTTATATGTTAATAAAACGTTTTAATAAAATACAATAAAACCATGGATCGCTGGTCCAGCTCACCAGAAGACCAGAAAATCTGATGGGACTCGGGCAGCAACGTAAAACCCGAGTTTAATTCTCGTGACAGCCATTTCCTTGTTCATTTCAGCGGAGGGAGAGAAGGAGGAGGGAGCGAGCGATCACTTGACTTTTGGCCCAAAAAACAAAAGAAAACTCCAGATAAGGGATTAAGAAGGGGAAATTAATAAATTTGTGTCACATATAAAACAGTTCTGCATCGCTTTGCATCGCTTTGAATGAGAACATGCCGGTGCTCGCTGACTGCGCGCTGGCAGAGCCCTTTTATAGGGCTCTGCGCGCTGGGACAGGTGGGGGCGTGGGTTAGGGTCCAAAACTCCGTCCCTTCTGTTCTCTGATTGGTCCGAACAAAAATCTACCGGAGAAATGGTTGTTAATGAGAGAAGTCCCAGACTGTGCAGTGAAGGGAAATGAGAATTGAGCGGAGCTGTGCAGGAAGGCGAGGGCCAGGCTAAGGTGACTGAGAAAATGGGAGCACCTTGGTGACTGTGAAGTGGGCGCAGGTGTGAGTGGCAAGAGCTAGAGCTGACTACATGGGGGAAAAAAAAACACTATGAAGGCTGAACAGATGATACAAGGAAACAGATCTTAAGACATAAACACAGATTCTGACACAACCAAAGTTTCACAGAGACGTTAAAAACCTAAAACAAGAAAACCGTCTTGGTTAAACATGCTCCATTGTTGTTATGGTTTCTAGGAAACAAAGTAAGAGTGGGCATGTGCTATACCATCTATCCATCCATCCATCATCCATTATCTTTACCCGCTTCTTCCTTTATGCAAACTCCACTTTTAGAAAGGCCCATGGCCAGGATTTGAATAACAACCTTATTACTGAGAAGCAGCAGCTCTACCAACTGCACCACCGTGCCATGCCTGACCATACAAGTTTACAAAAAAAAAATAAAAAAATACTCTGGATATTGTTTTGTTTTCAAAATGTACTCTGTACTTTGATGTTAAGAAAGTTAATTCTCAATAGTCCAGGTATCAAATCCGCTCATTCTCAATCAGTTCATCTGGACAGTTTCTTTTTAGCAGAAACGTTTCACCCTCACTCCAGAGGGCTTCCTCAGTCAGAGTAGTCCAAAGCACACTGAAGTTAACCCACCAAGTAAGCAACTTATGTGGACCAACCAGTTTGCTGTAGCCAAGATGGTTTCTGGGGGCGTGTCCCTCGTCGACTCCTCCCAGGCAGGCAGACATGTCCAAAGTGGTTCAAGACAAGAAAGTTAATTCAGCTTCAATTCAATACTTTGATGTTGTGAAGCAGTAAATGAGCTGTACTTATATAGGGCCTTTCCCAGCCAGAATACTTAAAGATTTTTTTACAAAACAATCTGTGCCCTCATTTGTACTTGTAAATGAGTCTTCGAGGCTCAGTGTGATTTATCTGTCTAAATAAAGGTTGAATTGAATTGAATTGAATTTACCCATCCACAAACACATCAGTCAGCACTCCAACTGGTCAAAAATATTATAGTAGTAATAGTATAGTACATAGTACATTTGAGAAAATCATTCTTAAGAAACTAATGGGAGCTTAATGTCACATTCATACAATGATGGGACACACATCAGAGGCAATGAGGGTTCAATGTCTTGCCCAAGGACATTTCTACATGTAGTAGTGGAAACAAACCCCTAACTCTCTCATTAGAGCCCCCCTAAATGGGTAATTAAATATAAATGCAAATATTCATGTAACAACTTTCATGACATTCTGCACATTATCTCCCATGTTTTACTTGTTTTAGGAACAGCAAGTGAACACACATTAGTAGTTCCAGTCTGGATTCAGGGCGGCTCACAGTACTGAGACTGCATTGCTGAGAGTTACCAATGATGTCCTCATGGCTGCTGACACTGGCTCTCCCTCCATCCTTGTCCTCCTTGACCTCACTACAGCCTTCGACACTGTGGACCATAGTATCCTCCTCCACCGTCTTCATGTGGAGGTCGGTCTCTGTGACACTGTCCTGGACTGGTTCAAATCTTTCCTCTCCAATAGGCTGGAATGTGTTAGTCTTGGCAACGCCACGTCCCAGACAGTCTGTGTCTCCTGTGGTGTCCCTCAGGGGTCAGTTCTGGGGCCCCTGCTGTTTTCCCTTTACATGCTGCCTTTAGGTCAAATTATTAATCAGTTCAACATTTCTTTTCACTGTTATGCCGACGATACACAGCTTTACATCAGGACTGGAGCATCCTCATCTTCCCCTTGTCATCTCCATCTTCACTCACTGCCCTCTCTGCCTGCCTGGAGGAAATAAGGGCATGGATGAATCAGAACTTTCTTCAATTAAACTGCTCCAAGACTGAGGCCATACTGATTGGCACCCCTCACCAGGTACAAACATCTCCTATAACAACAATTTCCTTTTCTGGACAAGACATCCCCCTCTCCACCTCTGTTACAAATCTTGGAATAAAAATGGACTCTCATCTTACATTTGAAAATCACATTAAGCTTCTGTTTAAAACGTGTTTCTTCCATCTTCGAAACATCTCCAGACTTCGCCCATCCCTAGCTTTTTCCGATGCTGAGAAGCTCGTTCATGCTTTTGTCTCCTCCAGGCTCGACTACTGCGACTCCCTGTTTACTGGAATCCCTGGCAAATTCCTTCAGAAGCTTCAATATATTCAAAACAGTGCAGCTAGGATCTTGTTGAGAGTTCGTAAATTTGAACATATTACGCCCATTCTACATAACCTCCATTGGCTTCCTGTCAACTACAGAATTCAGTACAAAACTGCTCTCATTACACATCAATGCTTACACGGAACTTCACCAGATTATCTAAAGGACATTCTTATTCCATACTCATCCACCCGATCTCTGCGGTCACAGAACAGTAATCTCCTTCACATTCCGAGAACCAAATTAAGGACCATGGGAGACCGGGCTTTCAGTGTGGCTGCCCCCCACCTGTGGAACTCTCTTCCTGACTGCCTGAGAGCCCCACAGTCACTGGTTGACTTTAAGAGCGGCTTGAAGACCTTTCTTTTCAACCGAGCATACTCTGCCTCCTCATGATTCTACCTTTGATCTTAGTTGATACTGTTATTGATTTTACTTGTTTTATTGTCGTTTAAATTCTGTTGCACTTTGTAGCACTTTGAGATTTTCATTAATGAAAAGTGCGTTATAAGAGATAAGAGATAAGAGATTTATTTATTAACATTGCACCAGTTAATTAATACAACGTGATTATGTAGCACAGTCGTCCAGAGAGGGAAAGTATGCAAGCTGCAGCATTTCCAAACACATGACATGTTCTTCTGCGCGGCCGCGCTCATCCGTCTCCGGATGAAGGTCAAACAGATATGGAAAAAGGAAAAACACAATAGGTATCATTTGTGATATTCAAAAAAAGAATCTATCAAAGATTGCCTTAAGACACTCTATGATAAAGTCCCAAAAACTCTATCAGCAATAAGCACAACCAGACAAGACATTGTTGCAGATTTATGACGGCAGGCGGGAGGAACAGTCTGTGTGTATCAGCTCCAGATAAGAACAGTTCGCAGGTCTCACAGCTCGGCTCCAACCGAGAACGCACACAACACAGAGACCTCTGGGGGGGAGGTGGGGGAGGGCAGCAGGTCCCTTCAGCTCCCAGCTCAGGAGAAGATTTGTAGACAGCCTTCAGTCCAAGGCCAGAGGCCAGATTAGATTAGTTGCTTTATTTTTCAGTCAGGCCACAGTGTTCTTTTTACTGCAGTCTTTAAGTCCAGGTGCTGTTTCTGGGTCCAAATCGCCGAATCGAAAGAGGTTCCAAGCTAAAAAGATCCTTCCGTATGTGCCCTGTTTTAATCCGGACGGCTGTAAACGAGTCCCACACACCGCAGGTCTGCGGCAGCCACCGCTTCTCCCACCGTGTGGTTCAGCCCGTACAACAGCTGGGAAGGTCATTCATAGCCTGGATCAAAGCATTTTCGCTGAGCGGAAGTCTCGCAAGCACGCCGATCGCTGCGGTCCTCCTCAGCCCTTCAGTGGCAGAGCCACCAGTATCCCAATAAACCACAGAGATTCCACGTCCCCGACAGAGAGAGCGGACAGTTACATTAGTCTGCTCATCGAGTCCATAATGGAGCTCACCGCATGCGTGTCGATAGGGCGCCCTGGCTCTCCCTGGCCAGTGCGCTTTGCGGAAATTTTTGTTATCGATAGTATCGATAGATGAAATAGCCCAGAAAACAGTCCACGCACATAAATCCATCCCAAATTGGTTCGAGCGAGCGCTGAAGAGTAACAGACGAGACAAATACAGAAGCGGGGGGGAAACCAGGGAGGTGTAGGAGCAAAAGGAGATGCGACCATTCCAAGTCATCATATGCTGGTGATTTGGGAACACAATGGAAATCGATAACTTACTTTTAGATAACATTTAAATGAAGAAAAAGTTTGTTTTTTTTCCCGTTAAACTGTCACCTTTTTAAAGTCCTTCATTCATAAGCAGCATACGTACACTAACATAACCTAATGTCAGTGCTGGACCCACTGGTAATAAAAAGATTTTGGACAAATTTGATTTGATTTATTTGATAGGGACAGACACACATCGACATAGACAAACTGAGAAAACAGCAGTCCCATGTTTGCATCTGTCCATATCTGAGATTATAAAGACAAATCACTTCATGGTCAACTTAATCTACAATCTATGCTGAATCAGCATTACCAGTGTGTGGAAAGGTTATTTTATTTTATTTTTTCCAAGAGCTCACAGTAAAAAAAAGTCATAAGCAATCATAGATTGAGTCCATGCAACAAAACTGTTTGCGATGCAAAAAACACTCCATCAGTAAGAAGTGTCTCTACTACGATGGAGCCTTTTGATGCTCAAACAGATCCTGTCCAAGTAAGCACATTTGTTTTAAGTGTAAAATCATGTCGGATCTGACGTGTGTAAAAGTTGAGCTAGAGAAATGCACCACTTTTCATTTAGGTGGAATAATTCAAAGTCTTCAACTCCACTGAGATTTTCATCTACGCTGGGCTCTGGCTACAACGTATGAAACCCATTATTCTGTCACAACTCAGTGATCATTTGTCCAGTATTCATTTGCACATTTTTCAAGATCAAGGTCAAGGTTTCTTTATTGTCATTCGCATTTCATGTGTTACATGTAGTGGAATGAAACTGTGTACAAATGATCCCTGTTACATCCAACAAAAGTATAAATTGTATCGAAAAACAGTAATAAGATCAAATATATGAAATAAGAAATACGCTAAGCTAAGAATACACTAAGCACTAATAGTACAAAAACAATACGCTGAACAACAGCAGCACGAACATGAGTCTGTGTGAACAGATGAATATGAATGAGTACAGCAACATGAAATAAATCAGCAGCATGAGATCAGTAGCATGGATAGTGAGCAGCATATATTGACAATCAAATGGCATTACAGTGATTTTTTTTCACACTGATTATCCTGATTAGATATTTAGTCTAACAGCCTCAGGGTAGAAGCTGTTCCTCAGTCAAGTGGTTCTACACTTAATGCTCCTCAACCTCCTTCCTGAAGGGAGTTGGGCAAAAAGTGCATGTGCTGAGTGAGTGGGGTCCTTCATGATGCAGGTGGCTCTCTTCCAGCATCTGGAGGTGTAGATGTCTGTGATAGTGGGGAGACTTACTCCAACAGACTTCTGTGCAGCCTTCACCACTCTCTGTAGAGCTTTTCATTCTGCAGCTGTGCAGCCTCCATGCCACACGTTGATGCTGGAGCACAGGATGCTCTCCACTGCACACCCGTTGAAGGATGTGATGACTGAGCTTCCCAGACCAGCTCATCTCAGCCTTCTGAGGAAGTAGAGTCTCTGATGAGCCTACTTGATCAGGCTGGTGGTGTTGTTGCCCCATTTGAGGTTGTCATTCAGGTGCACACTGAAAAATAATTCAATCAGATATAATATATTAACTTCATAAAAATGTCTAGATGTATGTATCCTGTTTTGTTCATGTTTTGTTTAAACACGATCTGATTCTGTTTCCGGTAGAAAATGTACTAGTTACATGCCTACAACTCCCAACATTCACGCACCATCCATTATAGAACACAAGATGGCGAGATATTATTGGCTGAGAGCTGGGTCACATGATAGAGTAGGGCTTCCCATTCGCCGATGGTGATGATGACTCCTGGAGGTGTGGCCAAGCTCTGAAGAGATTAGTTTTCTGTTTACACTCGGCCATTATGTTTGACCGCATGGTAAGGTGACAATGGCCATGGGCTTGTGGTCTTGTACTTTACATGAGGGTAAAATAAACCTTCTGAATTGGATGACGAGTGCTCCTCCTCTAACTGCTTCAGATATAAAGCATATTTTAACAACACCAAAGTACTTGTACCTGGAGACCACTTCCACCGCAGATCATCTTTTCGGGGGGTCGAGGGGGTGTTTATTCCTTCTGGATTCCACGACCATCTTCTTCGTCTTCCTCACATTGATGTGAAGGTTGTTCTTCCTTTCATAAAATAACTATAATTGTAGTATTTTCGTGCTTATTTTCATAGCTTTATTTGGCATTGCATTTGGATATTGCCCATTTTCCTTCCATTTTCAGCTTCTTACATATTACTGTACGTGTACGTATTTCATTAGTAATAGGAAGACTTGTGGTTACACATCAATCACCCTCCCAGTATTTATATTCCACTTTTCTTAATCTGTTTCACATCTTTCTGTTAACACAGATTCACAGCTTATCATGTTATTCTGCTTATTGTCTCAATGCTTATTAAGTTCAAGTTTTGAACTTTTTCCTTATTTTCGTCACTTTTTTCTTGTTTGTTTGAGTTATAGGCACTTTAGCAAGCAATCAGTACTAAATGTGACATTCTCTCTCTTTTTATGTCCAGCACGTTTGTTTGAAAATTTCCCCAAAACAAAACCATTTATTTCACCAACTACCAAAGTAAAATGGTGAACTATACATTTAAGTCCCTCTTACAGGTATTTTTTTCCTGTTTTACACAATCTTCTCTAACATTAATTAAACACTTTTCTTTTTTTTTTAGAGGTTTTTTTTTTGCATTTCTTATCACTGGTCTTCATATTTAGTATTAACATGGTTACAAATTTGTTTCAGACATTAGGGCAAAGATGGACTTCCTGTCTCATTCTGTTATAGTTCTTTGCTCGCTGTGCCATATTTTATATTTATGAAAAAAAATTGAATTAAAAGGATGTGCCCTCTGATCTGTGCCACGGTACCTTCATTGTCTTGTTTTTCCTCCTCCCCTTTGTCAACATGCAAATTTAGTCCATTCTCCTTGCTGAAGTTCCATGGCTGCTATCAGGACTCTGTCTGAAGTCATGCCATGGGAAATTAAAGCCCTGGTGGCAGCTGCCAATATCAAATGACTTATATATAAACCCACATTAATTTAAAATTCATAAAGGCAGAATATATTAATGACTGAGTCACTTTTTAAAATGCTTGAAGGACTTTCTTGACATAAACTTGATTTACCGCTTAGTCTAGAAAGAGATTTACTCACTGAAATGGTTAAAAAAAATTGAATATTCAACAACAGATTTCATCCAATGTATTAGAATTGTTTTATTTATTATTTGTGTGAAGTAAAGTGAAAACAGTGCATATGAATTATATTAATGGCAGGTGTAGTACATTACACAACACCTCTTTGCACTAAAACATCTACACTTTTAAAAGTGCATAAAAAGCACAAATACAATTTTAAACCATGGGGTGCACGTGAAATGCTGTGTGTCACTCCTTTAAAGCTGGGTGGCTGTAAGTGCAGCATAATGAGTCCTGGAGCTGAGGTGGCAGCCACAAACTGTTTACATTCATTCTAAAGGTTGGAGTCTGAATCATTTCTCAACCCCCTCCAGATAAATGACAGTTCAACAGTACTGTAGGAAAAAGCAAGCTGTTCTCACTTTACTTTTATGACCCGGTACTGTGACAGTAAGTTTGTTCTGATGAAGATGGCAGTTTCACAATTTCACTTGCCATGCAAACATTTTAGGTCAGCACCTCCTACGCTGCTATGGATTTTCACCAAGACAGTATGTGTAGTTAGTTTTCATGATGAAAAATACCAACAAAATAAATATATATATATATATATATATATATATATATATATATATATATATATATATATATATATATATATATATATATATATATATATATATATATATATATATATATATTATAT
>JBBPBX010087389.1:0-14714 GCA_038048925.1 Garcialebias charrua
ATTTTGGAACGATGACCAAATTTTCACCCCTTTTTGGCCGTTTACAGCCTCCGCATTTGAACGAACTCCTCCTATGAATTTCGCTCGATTTGGTTCAAACTTGGCCAGTTTCTTCATAAGGCACGGGGGAACAAACTATCAAAATTGTGCGTTTTCATGCATGCTGAAGGGGCGGGGCCAGACCTCAAAGTTGGACATCTCGCCATGAAAAACGAAACGCTTACAGCTCTTACACGAAAACTGTCTAATACATCAAACCTTCAGTGATTGACCCACATCCGGTCCCCTGCAAAACTGTATGGTCAAATCATGACATCACTTAAGCCACGCCCCCTGACAACAGGAAGTGTAAAGTTTTACGTTGAACGGTCCATATCGGATCCCTGTTACCTAATCAGCGTGACATTGTATCCAGTCACCGAAGACATGTTGGTGTAACAAGCTTTCCAGCACTGTTCGTTTTGGGTGGAGCAAGTGGGCGTGGTGACGTGGCGAAGTAAGACGTAACGCCGTCACCATACGTTTGGTTCTAAACTCCACAGATTTGATCTGAGGAGTACCAAAATCATTATGATCGATCATTACCCACCCCTTGAACAGGTGTTTATGCTAATTAGCAAATAGCCTCCATAGCGCCCCCTAGATTATTCAAACTGTTGTATCTCAGTGATACATCATCCGATCTGAACCAGATTTATTGTGCATCATCAGTGAGCCCTTGTGGACACATTGATATGGTGGGCTAACATTTGACTCAAGTGCGCCCCCTACATTACTTCTATAGTTATATCTCAGTGATACATCATCCGATCTGAACCAGATTTATTGTGCATCATCAGTGAGGCCTTGTGGACACATTGATATTGTGGTTCAACATATGACTCCAGAGCGCGCCCTAGATTATTCAAACTGTTATATCTCAGTGAGACATCATCCTATCTGAACCAGATTTATTGTTCATCATCAGTGAGCCCTTGTGGACACATTGATATTGTGGTTTAACATTTGACTCAAGTGCGCCCCCTACATTATTTCTATGGTTATATCTCAGTGATACATCATCCGATCTGAACCAGATTTATTGTGATTCATCAGTGAACACTTCTACATACATTGATAATGTTATGTAAATTTTTACTCCATAGCGCCCCCTATATTATTACTACAGTTATATCTTAGTGATACATTATCCGATCTGCACGAGATTTATTATGCTTTATCAGTGAACACTTCGACACACATTGATAATGTTATGTAAATTTTTACTCCATAGCGCCCCCTATATTATTACTACAGTTATATCTTAGTGATACATTATCCGATCTGCACGAGATTTATTATGATTCATCAGTGAACACTTCGACACACATTGATAATGGTATGTAAATTTTTACTCCATAGCGCCCCCTATATTATTACTACAGTTATATCTTAGTGATACATTATCCGATCTGCACGAGATTTATTGTGATTCATCAGTGAACACTTCTACACACATTGATAATGGTATGTAAATTTTTACTCCATAGCGCCCCCTATATTATTACTACAGTTATATCTCAGTGATACATTATCCAATCTGCACGAGATTTATTGTGCTTTATCAGTGAACACTTCGACACACATTGATAATGGTATGTAAATTTTTACTCCATAGCGCCCCCTATATTATTACTACAGTTATATCTTAGTGATACATTATCCGATCTGCACGAGATTTATTATGATTCATCAGTGAACACTTCTACACACATTGATAATGGTATGTAAATTTTTACTCCATAGCGCCCCCTATATTATTACTACAGTTATATCTTAGTGATACATTATCCGATCTGCACGAGATTTATTGTGATTCATCAGTGAACACTTCTATACACATTGATAATGGTATGTAAATTTTTACTCCATAGCGCCCCCTATATTATTACTACAGTTATATCTCAGTGATACATTATCCAATCTGCACGAGATTTATTGTGCTTTATCAGTGAACACTTCGACACACATTGATAATGGTATGTAAATTTTTACTCCATAGCGCCCCCTATATTAATACTACAGTTATATCTTAGTGATACATTATCCGATCTGCACGAGATTTATTGTGCTTTATCAGTGAACACTTCGACACACATTGATAATGGTATGTAAATTTTTACTCCATAGCGCCCCCTATATTATTACTACAGTTATATCTTAGTGATACATTATCCGATCTGCACGAGATTTATTGTGATTCATCAGTGAACACTTCTATACACATTGATAATGGTATGTAAATTTTTACTCCATAGCGCCCCCTATATTATTACTACAGTTATATCTCAGTGATACATTATCCAATCTGCACAAGATTTATTGTGCTTTATCAGTGAACACTTCGACACACATTGATAATGGTATGTAAATTTTTACTCCATAGCGCCCCCTATATTATTACTACAGTTATATCTTAGTGATACATTATCCGATCTGCACGAGATTTATTATGATTCATCAGTGAACACTTCTACACACATTGATAATGGTATGTAAATTTTGACTCCATTGCGCCCCCTACATTATGTCTATAGTTATATCTCAGTGATACATCATCCGATCTGAACCAGATTTATTGTGCATCATCAGTGAGTCCTTGTGGACGCATTGATATTGTGGTTTAACATGTGACTCCAGAGCGCCCCCTAGATTATTCAAACTGTTATATCTCAGTGAGACATCATCCGATCTGAACCAGATTTATTGTGCGTGTGCACCCCTGGTGCGGAGTAGACACGAGAGACTTCGAAATGGCGACCGAGCGGACGAGCTGGAGCTCGCGCGGTCGCCTCAATAAGGTCCGAGCGGCGCTAAGCTGCGAGGGCCTCAATGCTGCTTGCAGCTTTAATTAGGCCCGAAGCAGCGAAGCGCTGCAAGGACCTATTGTAATTGTAGTGTTTATTATTATTTTTTTTATTATTATTATTATTATTTTTATTCTAGTCCCTCTTGAAGTGGCTTTTTGGGGGCTTTATCATATATGAAAACTCACCAAATTTGGCGGACTCGTCAGGACTGGTGAAAATTTACGTATTTTGGGGGAGTGGCAAAAAACGCAACAAAAACGGCTCAAGAGCGCCCCCTAGAAATTTTCAAAATACCCTCCGCATAGACTTAGTTTGACGTAGAATCGTGAAATTTGGTACACTGGTCCAACTCACCAAGATGCACAGAAAACCCTCTGGCACCAACGCTGTACGATAAATGGTAAGGCGGCCATTTTGGAACGATGACCAAATTTTTACACCTTTTTGGCCGTTTACAGCCTCCGCATTTGAACGAACTCCTCCTAGGGATTTCGCTCGATTTGGTTCAAACTTGGCCAGTTTCTTCATAAGGCACGGGGGAACAAACAATATCAAAATTGTGCGTTTTCATGAATGCTGAAGGGGCGGGGCCAGACGTCAAAGTTGGACATCTCGCCATGAAAAACGAAACGCTTACAGCTCTTACACGAAAAGAGTCTAATACATCAAACCTTCAGTGATTGACGCACATCCGGTCCCCTGCATTACTGAATGGTCAAATCATGACATCACTTAAGCCACGCCCCCTGACAACAGGAAGTGTAAAGTTTTACTTTGAAAGGTCCATATCGGACCCGTGTTACCTAATCAGCGTGACATTGTGTCCAGTGACTAAAGACATGTTGGTGTAACAAGCTTTCCAGCACTGTTCGTTTTGGGTGGAGCAAGTGGGCGTGGCGACATGGCGAAGTAAGACGTAACGCCATAACCATACGTTTGGATCTAAAATCCACAGATTTGATCCGAGGAGTACCAAAATCAGTATGATCGATCATTGCCCACCCCTTGAACAGGTGTTTATGCTAATTAGCAAATCGCTACAGAAACGGCTCAAGAGCGCCCCCTAGAAATATTCAAAATACCCTCTGCATTGACCTTAGTTTGACGTAGAATCATGAAATTTGGTACACTTGTCCAACTCACCAAGATGCACAGAAAACCCTCTGGCACCAATGTTGTACGATAAATGGTAAGGCGGCCATTTTGGAACGATGACCAAATTTTCACCCCTTTTTGGCCGTTTACAACCTCTGCATTTCAACGAACTCCTCCTAGGGATTTCGCTCGATTTGATTCAAACTTGGCCAGTTTCTTTATAAGGCACGGGGGAATAAATGTTATCAAAACTGTGCGTTTTCATGCATGCTAAAGGGGCGGGGCCAGACCTCAAAGTTGGACATCTCGCCATGAAAAACGAAACGCTTATAGCTCTTACACGAAAACTGTCTAATACATCAAACCTTCAGTGATTGACCCACATCCGGTCCCCTGCAAAACTGTATGGTCAAATCATGACATCACTTAAGCCACGCCCCCTGACAACAGGAAGTGTAAAGTTTTACGTTGAACGGTCCATATCGGATCCCTGTTACCTAATCAGCGTGACATTGTATCCAGTCACCGAAGACATGTTGGTGTAACAAGCTTTCCAGCACTGTTCGTTTTGGGTGGAGCAAGTGGGCGTGGTGACATGGCGAAGTAAGACGTAACGCCGTCACCATACGTTTGGTTCTAAACTCCACAGATTTGATCTGAGGAGTACCAAAATCATTATGATCGATCATTACCCACCCCTTGAACAGGTGTTTATGCTAATTAGCAAATACCCTCCATAGCGCCCCCTAGATTATTCAAACTGTTGTATCTCAGTGATACATCATCCGATCTGAACCAGATTTATTGTGCATCATCAGTGAGCCCTTGTGGACACATTGATATAGTGGGCTAACATTTGACTCAAGTGCGCCCCCTACATTATTTCTATAAATATATCTCAGTGATACATCATCCGATCTGAACCAGATTTATTGTGCATCATCAGTGAGCCCTTGTGGACACATTGATATGGTGGGCTAACATTTGACTCAAGTGCGCCCCCTACATTATTTCTATAGTTATATCTCAGTGATACATCATCCGATCTGAACCAGATTTATTGTGCATCATCAGTGAGCCCTTGTGGACACATTGATATGGTGGGCTAACATATGACTCCAGAGCGCCCCCTAGATTATTCAAACTGTTATATCTCAGTGATACATCATCCGATCTGAACCAGATTTATTGTGCATCATCAGTGAGCCCTTGTGGACACATTGATATGGTGGGCTAACATTTGACTCAAGTGCGCCCCCTACATTACTTCTATAGTTATATCTCAGTGATACATCATCCGATCTGAACCAGATTTATTGTGCATCATCAGTGAACACTTCGACACACATTGATAATGTTATGTAAATTTTTACTCCATAGCGCCCCCTATATTATTACTACAGTTATATCTCAGTGATACATTATCCGATCTGCACGAGATTTATTGTGCTTTATCAGTGAACACTTCGACACACATTGATAATGTTATGTAAATTTTTACTCTATAGCGCCCCCTATATTATTACTACAGTTATATCTTAGTGATACATTATCCGATCTGCACGAGATTTATTGTGATTCATCAGTGAACACTTCTACACACATTGATAATGGTATGTAAATTTTTACTCCATAGCGCCCCCTGTATTATTACTACAGTTATATCTTAGTGATACATTATCCGATCTGCACAAGATTTATTGTGCTTTATCAGTGAACACTTCGACACACATTGATAATGGTATGTAAATTTTTACTCCATAGCGCCCCCTATATTATTACTACAGTTATATCTTAGTGATACATTATCCGATCTGCACGAGATTTATTATGATTCATCAGTGAACACTTCTACACACATTCATAATGATATGTAAATTTTTACTCCATAGCGCCCCCTATATTATTACTACAGTTATATCTTAGTGATACATTATCCGATCTGCACGAGATTTATTGTGCTTTATCAGTGAACACTTCGACACACATTGATAATGGTATGTAAATTTTTACTCCATAGCGCCCCCTATATTATTACTACAGTTATATCTCAGTGATACATCATCCGATCTGAACCAAATTTATTGTGATCATCAGTGAGCCCTTGTGGACACATTGATATTGTGGTTTAACATATAACTCCATAGCGCCCCCTAGATTATTCAAACTGTTATATCTCAGTGAGACATCATCCGATCTGAACCAGATTTATCGTGTATCATCAGTGAGACCTTGTGGACACATTGATATTGTGGTTTAACATGTGACTCCAGAGCGCCCCCTAGATTATTCAAACTGTTATATCTCAGTGAGACATCATCCGATCTGAACCAGATTTATTGTGCATCATCAGTGAGCCCTTGTGGACACATTGATATGGTGGGCTAACATTTAACTCAAGTGCGCCCCCTACATTATTTCTATAGTTATATCTCAGTGATACATCATCCGATCTGAACCAGATTTATTGTGCATCATCAGTGAGCCCTTGTGGACACATTGATTTTGTGATTTAACATATAACTCCATAGCGCCCCCTAGATTATTCAAACTGTTATATCTCAGTGAGACATCATCTGATCTGAACCAGATTTATTGTGCGTGTGCACCCCTGGTGCGGAGTAGACACGAGAGACTTCGAAATGGCGACCGAGCGGACGAGCTGGAGCTCGCGCGGTCGCCTCAATAAGGTCCGAGCGGCGCTAAGCTGCGAGGGCCTCAATGCTGCTTGCAGCTTTAATTTTTTTTATTTTTCTTCCCCCAAAAGAAGTGGCCTTTTGGAGGCTTTATCATATACGAAAACTCACCAAATTTGGCGGACTCGTCAGGACTGGTGAAAAATTACGTATTTTGGGGGCGTGGCAAAAATCGCCACAGAAACGGCTCAAGAGCGCCCCCTACAAATTTTCAAAATACCCTCCGCATTGACCTTAGTTTGACGTAGAATCATGAAATTTGGTACACTTGTCCAACTCACCAAGATGCACAGAAAACCCTCTGGCACCAACGTTGTACAATAAATGGTAAGGCGGCCATTTTGGAACGATGACCAAATTTTCACCCCTTTTTGGCCGTTTACAGCCTCCGCATTTCAACGAACTCCTCCTATGAATTTCGCTCGATTTGGTTCAAACTTGGCCAGTTTCTTCATAAGGCACGGGGGAACAAACAATATCAAAATTGTGCGTTTTCATGAATGCTGAAGGGGCGGGGCCAGACGTCAAAGTTGGACATCTCGCCATGAAAAACGAAACGCTTACAGCTCTTACACGAAAAAAGTCTAATACATCAAACCTTCAGTTATTGACCCACATCCGGTCCCCCGCAAAACTGTATGGTCAAATCATGACATCACTTAAGCCACGCCCCCTGACAACAGGAAGTGTAAAGTTTTACGTTGAACGGTCCATATCGGACCCCTGTTACCTAATCAGCGTGGCATTGTGTCCAGTGACCGAAGACATGTTGGTGTAACAAGCATTCCAATACTGTTCGTTTTTGGTGGAGCATGTGGGCGTGGCGACGTGGCGAAGTAAGACATAACGCCATCACCATACGTTTGGTTCTAAAATCCACAGATTTGATCCGAGGAGTACCAAAATCAGTATGATCGATCATTGCCCACCCCTTGAACAGGTGTTTATGCTAATTAGCAAATCGCTACAGAAACGGCTCAAGAGCGCCCCCTAGAAATATTCAAAATACCCTCCGCATTGACCTTAGTTTGACGTAGAATCATGAAATTTGGTACACTTGTCCAACTCACCAAGATGCACAGAAAACCCTCTGGCACCAATGTTGTACGATAAATGGTAAGGCGGCCATTTTGGAACGATGACCAAATTTTCACCCCTTTTTGGCCGTTTACAGCCTCTGCATTTCAACGAACTCCTCCTAGGGATTTCGCTCGATTTGATTCAAACTTGGCCAGTTTCTTTATAAGGCACGGGGGAACAAATGTTATCAAAACTGTGCGTTTTCATGCATGCTGAAGGGGCGGGGCCAGACCTCAAAGTTGGACATCTCGCCATGAAAAACGAAACGCTTACAGCTCTTACACGAAAACTGTCTAATACATCAAACCTTCAGTGATTGACCCACATCCGGTCCCCTGCAAAACTGTATGGTCAAATCATGACATCACTTAAGCCACGCCCCCTGACAACAGGAAGTGTAAAGTTTTACGTTGAACGGTCCATATCGGACCCCTGTTACCTAATCAGCGTGACATTGTATCCAGTCACCGAAGACATGTTGGTGTAACAAGCTTTCCAGCACTGTTCGTTTTGGGTGGAGCAAGTGGGCGTGGTGACGTGGCGAAGTAAGACGTAACGCCGTCACCATACGTTTGGTTCTAAACTCCACAGATTTGATCTGAGGAGTACCAAAATCATTATGATCGATCATTACCCACCCCTTGAACAGGTGTTTATGCTAATTAGCAAATAGCCTCCATAGCGCCCCCTAGATTATTCAAACTGTTGTATCTCAGTGATACATCATCCGATCTGAACCAGATTTATTGTGCATCATCAGTGAGCCCTTGTGGACACATTGATATGGTGGGCTAACATTTGACTCAAGTGCGCCCCCTACATTATTTCTATAGTTATATCTCAGTGATACATCATCCGATCTGAACCAGATTTATTGTGCATCATCAGTGAGCCCTTGTGGACACATTGATATGGTGGGCTAACATATGACTCCAGAGCGCCCCCTAGATTATTCAAACTGTTATATCTCAGTGATACATCATCCGATCTGAACCAGATTTATTGTGCATCATCAGTGAGCCCTTGTGGACACATTGATATGGTGGGCTAACATTTGACTCAAGTGCGCCCCCTACATTACTTCTATAGTTATATCTCAGTGATACATCATCCGATCTGAACCAGATTTATTGTGCATCATCAGTGAGACCTTGTGGACACATTGATATTGTGGTTCAACATATGACTCCAGAGCGCCCCCTAGATTATTCAAACTGTTATATCTCAGTGAGACATCATCCGATCTGAACCAGATTTATTGTTCATCATCAGTGAGCCCTTGTGGACACATTGATATTGTGGTTTAACATTTGACTCAAGTGCGCCCCCTACATTATTTATATGGTTATATCTCAGTGATACATCATCCGATCTGAACCAGATTTATTGTGATTCATCAGTGAACACTTCTATACACATTGATAATGTTATGTAAATTTTTACTCCATAGCGCCCCCTATATTATTACTATAGTTATATCTTAGTGATACATTATCCGATCTGCACGAGATTTATTATGCTTTATCAGTGAACACTTCGACACACATTGATAATGTTATGTACATTTTTACTCCATAGCGCCCCCTATATTATTACTACAGTTATATCTTAGTGATACATTATCCGATCTGCACGAGATTTATTATGATTCATCAGTGAACACTTCTACACACATTGATAATGGTATGTAAATTTTTACTCCATAGCGCCCCCTGTATTATTACTACAGTTATATCTTAGTGATACATTATCCGATCTACACAAGATTTATTGTGCTTTATCAGTGAACACTTCGACACACATTGATAATGGTATGTAAATTTTTACTCCATAGCGTCCCCTATATTATTACTACAGTTATATCTTAGTGATACATTATCCGATCTGCAAAAGATTTATTGTGCTTCATCAGTGAACACTTCTACACACATTGATAATGTTATGTAAATTTTTACTCCAGAGCGCCCCCTGTATTATTACTACAGTTATATCTTAGTGATACATTATCCGATCTGCACAAGATTTATTGTGCTTTATCAGTGAACACTTCGACACACATTGATAATGGTATGTAAATTTTTACTCCATAGCGCCCCCTATATTATTACTACAGTTATATCTTAGTGATACATTATCCGATCTGCACGAGATTTATTGTGATTCATCAGTGAACACTTCTACACACATTGATAATGGTATGTAAATTTTTACTCCATAGCGCCCCCTATATTATTACTACAGTTATATCTTAGTGATACATTATCCGATCTGCACGAGATTTATTGTGATTCATCAGTGAACACTTCTACACACATTGATAATGGTATGTAAATTTTTACTCCATAGCGCCCCCTGTATTATTACTACAGTTATATCTTAGTGATACATTATCCGATCTGCACAAGATTTATTGTGCTTTATCAGTGAACACTTCGACACACATTGATAATGGTATGTAAATTTTTACTCCATAGCGCCCCCTATATTATTACTACAGTTATATCTTAGTGATACATTATCCGATCTGCACGAGATTTATTGTGATTCATCAGTGAACACTTCTACACACATTGATAATGGTATGTAAATTTATACTCCATAGCGCCCCCTATATTATTACTACAGTTATATCTGTAGCACTTTGAGATTTTTATTAATGAAAAGTGCGGTATAAATTGAATTTATTATTATTATTATTATCTCAGTGATACATTATCCGATCTGCACGTGATTTACTATGCTTCATCAGTGAGACCTTGTCGACACATTGATATTGTGGTTTAACATATGACTCAAGAGCGCCCCCTAGATTATTCAAACTGTTATATCTCAGTGAGACATCATCCGATCTGAACCAGATTTATTGTGCGTGTGCACACCTGGTGCGGGATAGACACGAGAGACTTCGAAATGGCGACCGAGCGGACGAGCTGGAGCTTGCGCGGTCGCCTCAATAAGGCCAGAGCGGCGCTAAGCTGCGAGGGCCTCAATGCTGCTTGCAGCTTTAATTATTATTATTTTTTTTTTTATTTTTCTTCCCCCCAAAGAAGTGGCCTTTTGGAGGCTTTATCATATACGAAAACTCACCAAATTTGGCGGACTCGTCAGGACTGGTGAAAAATTACGTATTTTGGGGGCGTGGCAAAAATCGTCACAGAAACGGCTCAAGAGCGCCCCCTAGAAAATTTCAAAATACCCTCCGCATTGACCTTATTTTGACGTAGAATCATGAAATTCGGTACACTTGTCCATCTCACCAAGATGCACAGAAAACCCTCTGGCACCAACGTTGTACAATAAATGGGAAGGCGGCCATTTTGAAACGATGACCAAATTTTCACCCCTTTTTGGCCGTTTACAGCCTCCGCATTTGAACGAACTCCTCCTATGAATTTCGCTCGATTTGGTTCAAACTTGGCCAGTTTCTTCATAAGGCACAGGGGAACAAACAATATCAAAATTGTGCGTTTTCATGAATGCTGAAGGGGCGGGGCCAGACGTCA
Source organism: Garcialebias charrua (assembly GCA_038048925.1). Taxonomy (NCBI): domain Eukaryota; kingdom Metazoa; phylum Chordata; class Actinopteri; order Cyprinodontiformes; family Rivulidae; genus Garcialebias; species Garcialebias charrua. The sequence continues at coordinate 11,224 of JBBPBX010087389.1, forward strand.
AAGTTGGACATCTCGCCATGAAAAACGAAACGCTAACAGCTCTTACACGAAAAAAGTCTAATACATCAAACCTTCAGTTATTGACCCATATCCGGTCCCCCGCAAAACTGTATGGTCAAATCATGACATCACTTAAGCCACGCCCCCTGACAACAGGAAGTGTAAAGTTTTACATTGAACGGTCCATATCGGACCCCATTTACCTAATCCGCGTGGCATTGTGTCCAGTGACCGAAGACATGTTGGTGTAACAAGCATTCCAATACTGTTCGTTTTTGGTGGAGCATGTGGGCGTGGCGTAGTGGCGAAGTAAGACATAACGCCATCACCATACGTTTGGTTCTAAAATCCACAGATTTGATCCGAGGAGTACCAAAATCAGTATGATCGATCATTGCCCACCCCTTGAACAGGTATTTATGCTAATTAGCAAATCGCTACAGAAACGGCTCAAGAGCGCCCCCTAGAAATATTCAAAATACCCTCCGCATTGACCTTAGTTTGACGTAGAATCATGAAATTTGGTACACTTGTCCAACTCACCAAGATGCACAGAAAACCCTCTGGCACCAATGTTGTACGATAAATGGTAAGGCGGCCATTTTGGAACGATGACCAAATTTTCACCCCTTTTTGGCCGTTTACAGCCTCTGCATTTCAACGAACTCCTCCTAGGGATTTCGCTCGATTTGATTCAAACTTGGCCAGTTTCTTTATAAGGCACGGGGGAACAAATGTTATCAAAACTGTGCGTTTTCATGCATGCTGAAGGGGCGGGGCCAGACCTCAAAGTTGGACATCTCGCCATGAAAAACGAAACGCTTATAGCTCTTACACGAAAACTGTCTAATACATCAAACCTTCAGTGATTGACCCACATCCGGTCCCCTGCAAAACTGTATGGTCAAATCATGACATCACTTAAGCCACGCCCCCTGACAACAGGAAGTGTAAAGTTTTACGTTGAACGGTCCATATCGGATCCCTGTTACCTAATCAGCGTGACATTGTATCCAGTCACCGAAGACATGTTGGTGTAACAAGCTTTCCAGCACTGTTCGTTTTGGGTGGAGCAAGTGGGCGTGGTGACATGGCGAAGTAAGACGTAACGCCGTCACCATACGTTTGGTTCTAAACTCCACAGATTTGATCTGAGGAGTACCAAAATCATTATGATCGATCATTACCCACCCCTTGAACAGGTGTTTATGCTAATTAGCAAATACCCTCCATAGCGCCCCCTAGATTATTCAAACTGTTGTATCTCAGTGATACATCATCCGATCTGAACCAGATTTATTGTGCATCATCAGTGAGCCCTTGTGGACACATTGATATAGTGAGCTAACATTTGACTCAAGTGCGCCCCCTACATTATTTCTATAAATATATCTCAGTGATACATCATCCGATCTGAACCAGATTTATTGTGCATCATCAGTGAGCCCTTGTGGACACATTGATATGGTGGGCTAACATTTGACTCAAGTGCGCCCCCTACATTATTTCTATAGTTATATCTCAGTGATACATTATCCGATCTGAACTAGATTTATTGTGCATCATCAGTGAGCCCTTGTGGACACATTGATATGGTGGGCTAACATATGACTCAAGAGCGCCCCCTAGATTATTCAAACTGTTATATCTCAGTGATACATCATCCGATCTGAACCAGATTTATTGTGCATCATCAGTGAGCCCTTGTGGACACATTGATATGGTGGGCAAACATTTGACTCAAGTGCGCCCCCTACATTACTTCTATAGTTATATCTCAGTGATACATCATCCGATCTGAACCAGATTTATTGTGCATCATCAGTGAACACTTTGACACACATTGATAATGTTATGTAAATTTTTACTCCATAGCGCCCCCTATATTATTACTACAGTTATATCTCAGTGATACATTATCCGATCTGCACGAGATTTATTGTGCTTTATCAGTGAACACTTCGACACACATTGATAATGTTATGTAAATTTTTACTCTATAGCGCCCCCTATATTATTACTACAGTTATATCTTAGTGATACATTATCCGATCTGCACGAGATTTATTGTGATTCATCAGTGAACACTTCTACACACATTGATAATGGTATGTAAATTTTTACTCCATAGCGCCCCCTGTATTATTACTACAGTTATATCTTAGTGATACATTATCCGATCTGCACAAGATTTATTGTGCTTTATCAGTGAACACTTCGACACACATTGATAATGGTATGTAAATTTTTACTCCATAGCGCCCCCTATATTATTACTACAGTTATATCTTAGTGATACATTATCCGATCTGCACGAGATTTATTGTGATTCATCAGTGAACACTTCTACACACATTGATAATGGTATGTAAATTTTTACTCCACAGCGCCCCCTATATTATTACTACAGTTATATCTCAGTGATACATTATCCGATCTGTACGAGATTTATTGTGCTTTATCAGTGAACACGTCGACACACATTGATAATGGTATGTAAATTTTTACTCCATAGCGCCCCCTATATTATTACTACAGTTATATCTCAGTGATACATCATCCGATCTGAACCAGATTTATTGTGTATCATCAGTGAGACATTGTGGACACATTGATATTGTGGTTTAACATATGACTCCAGAGCGCCCCCTAGATTACTCAAACTGTTATATCTCAGTGAGACATCATCTGATCTGAACCAGATTTATTGTGTATCATCAATGAGCCCTTGTGGACACATTGACAAGGTGGGCTAAATTTGACTCAAGTGCGCCCCCTACATTATTTCTATAGTTATATCTCAGTGATACATCATCCGATCTGAACCAGATTTATTGTGAATCATCAGTGAGCCCTTGTGGACACATTGATATGGTGGGCTAACATATGACTCCAGAGCGCCCCCTAGATTATTCAAACTGTTATATCTCAGTGATACATCATCCGATCTGAACCAGATTTATTGTGCATCATCAGTGAGCCCTTGTGGACACATTGATATGGTGGGCTAACATTTGACTCAAGTGCGCCCCCTACATTACTTCTATAGTTATATCTCAGTGATACATCATCCGATCTGAACCAGATTTATTGTGCATCATCAGTGAGACCTTGTGGACACATTGATATTGTGGTTCAACATATGACTCCAGAGCGCCCCCTAGATTATTCAAACTGTTATATCTCAGTGAGACATCATCCGATCTGAACCAGATTTATTGTTCATCATCAGTGAGCCCTTGTGGACACATTGATATTGTGGTTTAACATTTGACTCAAGTGCGCCCCCTACATTATTTCTATGGTTATATCTCAGTGATACATCATCCGATCTGAACCAGATTTATTGTGATTCATCAGTGAACACTTCTATACACATTGATAATGTTATGTAAATTTTTACTCCATAGCGCCCCCTATATTATTACTATAGTTATATCTTAGTGATACATTATCCGATCTGCACGAGTTTTATTATGCTTTATCAGTGA
>JBBPBX010087390.1:3032-14714 GCA_038048925.1 Garcialebias charrua
ATACATACATACATATATACACATACATACATACAAACAACACACACACATACATACATACATACATACATACATACATACATACATACATACATACATACTGTACATACATATACTTATCTGTTGTGACAACAATATTTACATGTTCATTAAATTTTTACAGAATCTAATAGCCTTGAAATAGGACAGTTTTGCAGAGCTTTTTTCTGGTGCTGCCTTTCTGCAAACCAAGACACAACCAATGACAACAAGTTGGAATGATGATTGTCAATGCCAAGCTAGAAAACATCTTCTGTTCCGATCTCCTCACGGACGATATATGTGACGAAGGACAGCTTTGGAGGATGCTTTGGTGAAGCACCACAAATCACCCTCTCCGCAGCTCTCACCACCTTCACTACGCCTTGTGAGGGAATCACTAACCCGCCATTGTTTTTCAGAGTGAGAAGGTGGTAGCTCTCATCAAATGAAGACGGTGTAGCATCTTGGATCAAACTGACACGTCACAGGTCACAAGTTAGTTTACGCAGAATCTGCCTCACGACAAATCCAGCTATGTAGACCAAAGCATTTTCTACCAGACCACCAAACTTGGTCGGAAGACTCATCCAGAACAGCTGAAATGCTGGCAAAAGGACAGGGATGCTCTTCCTTGGACTCAGGAGAGGACATTTCAACAGCAGACAGGGACATGGTGTTGGACATGGGGCCTGTGAATTTGTCGCGGTTGACCCCGGGGGGTCATTGTATGTGGTCGCTGGTGGGGTTCGTCCGGTTCAAAAGTCAAAGTCAAAGTCAAAGTCAACTTTATTGTCAGAACTGCAATATGTACAGGACATACACAGGACCGAAATTGTGTTTCTCTCAGTCCCTCGGTGCAACAGTAACCATCTAAACACTAAACACTAAAACATTTAATAAACATAAGCATAAAATAGTAAAAAAGTGTAACACTGTCCTGAGTTTTTTCATAATAGTATAAAAGTATGAAAATTTACACCAACACTGAAACACCAAACACCCCTAAAACACCAAACACCCAATGAACATAAGCATAAAATGAAATAATAAAAGTGTAATACTGTCCTGAGTTTTTGCATAGTAGTATAAAAAGTATAAAACGTAAATCTATAAAATAAACTGAAGTTTCTAGCGTTGACATTTGCAAAGAGTGGCACAGCAGCATATAAGTTAATGTACACAGTATATGTATGAGGTAGTTGATGTTGGTATAGAGGCAAAGTGGCATATGAAGTAAGGCACATAAGGCACATTTGGCATCCTTAGATAAGGCTAGTCAGAGAATGCTGTATATGTATCTGCAGTAGTGTAGATAAAAGTAGTGTAAATGTAAACAGTAATAATAAATGTAAAGCAGTAGTAATAAATGTAAACAGTATTAATAAATGTAAACAGTGAATGTAAACAGTAGTATGACTATAGGCAGTAATGTAATACAAACATTAGTGCAAATATGAGAAGTAGTGCAAACTGAATGAGCACAAGTGAATAACCCGTTTGATGACACAGAGTCCAGTGTTAAAATCTTTGTGTTGAGTGATAATGTGTGAGAAAGTTTTTTGTGTTAAGGCAGTTCAAATGGGAGGGGAGGCAGAGCAGGCAGAGTGTTTAGCATTCTGACTGCCTGATGAACAGAGCTGTCTCTCAGTCTGCTGGTTCGAGCCTGGAGACTCCTCAGTCTCCTCCCTGATGGCAGCAGTCTAAAGCAGCTGTGTAGTGGGTGTGTGGGATCACCTGCCATGCAGTGGGCTTTCCGAGTGAGGCGTTTGCTGTGTAAGTCCTGCAGTGAGGGCAAGGAGGTGCCGACGATCTTCTCAGCTGCTTTCACGATGCGCTGGAGGCTCTTGCGGCAGGATGCAGTGCATGCACCAAACCACACCGTGATGCAGCTTGTCAGGACACTTTCTATGGCTCCCCTGTAGAAGGTGCACATGATGGAGGTTGAAGCTCCAGCCCTTTTCAGCTTGCGGAGAAAGTAGAGGCGCTGGTGAGCCTTCTTGGCCAGTGCTGCAGTGTTCCTGCTCCAGGACAGGTCCTTTGAGACGTGCACTCCCAGGAACTTGGTGCTGTCCACTCTCTCCACTGCGGTGCTGTTGATGGTCAGAGGGGCATGTTGTGCATCCCTCTTCCTGAAGTCCACGACAATCTCCTTTGTCTTCTCCACGTTGAGAGTGAGATTGTTGTGTCCGCACCACAAGGCCAAGCGGCTCACCTCGTTCCTGTAGTCCGTCTCATCGTTGTTGCTGATGAGACCTACCACTGTTGTGTCGTCCGCAAACTTGATGAAGTGGTTGGAGCTGTACGATGGTGTGCAGTCGTGTGTTAGCAGGGTGAATAGAAGGGGGCTCAGCACACATCCTTGTGGGGCCCCTGTGTTCAATGTGATGGTGCTAGATGTGTTACTCCCGATCCGTACTGTCTGTGGTCTCCCGGTCAGGAAGTCTAGCAGCCAGTTACACATTGAGGTGTTCAGCCCCAGACTGTCCAGTTTATGGATGAGCTGTTGGGGGATGATGGTGTTGAATGCCGAGCTGAAGTCGATGAACAGCATTCTAACATAAGAGTCCTTCGTGTCCAGATGTGTGAGAGCTGTGTGGAGGGCAGAGGAGATGGCATCGTCGGTTGAGCGATTAGGTCGGTATGCAAATTGGAAGGGATCCAGGGAGGCAGGGAGGACAGATGTGATGCTTTTCATGACTAGCCGTTCAAAGCACTTCATCAGGATGGGGGTGAGTGCTACTGGGCGATAGTCATTGAGGCATGCGGGCGTTGCCTTCTTTGGGACAGGGATGATGGTGGTGGCTTTGAAACAGGTGGGGATGATGGCCTGGCTCAGTGAGATGTTAAAGATGTCCGTGAAGACCGCTGCAAGTTCCCCTTCTTCCCCTTGGTCGGATCTGGGGAGTGGGCGAGTGGCTCGTCCTGTTCGGGTGGCCCTGGGGACTCTGGGCTCAGGGTCCTTCCTAGGGTCTTGGGCTTTGATTGCTCCTTCGTCTGCCTCGGGCTTTGGGGGGACGGATCTCTGATGCTTCACAGTCGCTACTAAATGTTCTATTGGAGGAACCTTATTCACTTATGCATGCTCACAACCACACACAAATGGATGCAGGGATGTATATGTAGATATATGCAGATATGTAGATGGGTATATGAATGAATATAAATGTATATGTATGTATACTGTATATATATTTGTAGGTATGGGTATGTGTATTTATAGAAATCTACTGCAAGGTCATGAATATTATTAGTCTTTATGCATGTATGTTTCGTTGCTGTGTTCTGTCATGTGCTTTGCAGGATTGCGGACGGAGGTTGGGTGTGTTTGCCTTGTGCTCTTTTTGTGGATAATTGTTGTTTTGTTGTCTTACTTTCTCTTTTCTTTCTCTCTATAAAAAATACATATTGGAGTGAGAGGATGGCTATAAGGTGAGAAGGGAGGCCATCTAAAAAAAACCTAAAAAAAAAACCATTATGTACATTTATGAATGCTAATGAACTTATAATAATGCACTTACTCTTTGAAGGTGAACTGGGAAGCTGAAAATTGATGGTATCACATCAGCTCAGTCTGACAATCTGACCAGTTTTGTCAAAATCCTCCATTTTGAAATGCTCACTGCATGGTACAGATGAATCACTTGCAGTGAATCCATCCCTCCTCAAAGCTATTTCCCACCTCTTCCTCATCTCTTTATCTTTTGGAAACCTTTAAAACAAAAATGTGATATCTGGGAGTGTGTACACAAAAACATTGTCTGAATGAGGTCCATGATATTTTATTCATATATTGTAGGAGGCGGTGAAGAGACGACACAGGAGACGGGATGTAGATTTTCACTTTTAATCAACTCCTACCAAACTGGCGGGAAGCACCCAACACCGCCTTATATATCCAATACCACATCCGGTCCTCCGGCTTTTCACAATAAAACATCCTGTAATGCCTTCGGTCCACTGGGTGTGAGTAGAGCCCCCTAGTGGTCCACCACACACGCCCCCCCAGAACACCCAGTAAGGTCCATCACTAGTCCCGCATTTTAGGTTTGATCAAACGACCAGAACGGCTGAACCTGGGCCCTGCAGAACCAGTCTGATGAAGCGGAGGGCTACGAGGAGGGTCTGCAGAAGATTCAGGCTCCAATGGACGTTGAGAGTCTCTGGAAGAAGGACCGCAGTCCGTTAGCAACGTGGATGGAGGTCTGCCCCTGCGAGGAGCCTGGGCCGTAACAACCTGATCATCTGACACAACATGAGCTGGTTTAAGCCTATCGATACAGACAGTCTCAGTACGACCCCCTAAATCTAAAAGGAAGTGTTTCGGACCTGGTTGAAGAACCCGAAACGGTCCATCATACAAAGGCTGTAGTGGTGTCCTGTGTGCATTGTGTTTGACAAAAACAAATTTAGAGGACTCCAGACTCTTAGGGACAAACGACTGCGGTAAACAATGGTGTACCGGGCCGGGGACACGAAAAGGGGCCTCCTGAGGTGAAAAATGTGGCAACGGTGGGGCGAATTGTGGTGAGGGTACCTCAGGTAAAAACTCACCGGGGACGCGCACAGGCTGACCGTAAACCAGTTCAGCCGGGGAAGAGCTCAGGTCTTCTTTGGTTGCGGTACGTAACCCCAACAAAACCCAGGGAAGACGGTCAATCCAGTTGTCACCGGTCAATGCAGCGCGAAGTGCGGCTTTCAATGACCTGTGAAACCGTTCACACAAACCATTAGCTTGGGGGTTGTAAGCGGTGGTCCTGTGAACGTTAGTCCCCAGACCCTTGGCCATGGTAGACCAAAGTTCAGAAACAAACTGCGGGCCCCTGTCCGATGTAATGTCTGAAGGGGGGCCAAAACGCGCCACCCAGGTAGACAAAAATGCCCGGGCCACCACTGCAGATGTCGTGGATGTCAGAGGAACCACCTCAGGCCACCTGGTGGTCCGGTCTATTATAGTCAGCAGATGAGTAAAACCCTGTGATGGAGGCAGAGGGCCCACCAGGTCTACGTGCACATGATCAAACCGCCGACCTGGGATGGAGAAGGGTTCCAAAGGTGCTTTGGTGTGTCTGTTAACCTTAGCACGCTGGCATGGGACACACGCTGCTGCCCACTCCTTAACCGCTTTACGCAGACCGGGCCAAACAAACTTTGCACTGACCAGTTTCACCGAGGCTCTAACACCTGGGTGAGAAAGGGAATGTAAGGAGTCAAAAACGCAGCGTCGCCATGAAACTGGAACCAGGGGGCGGGGCCTGCCAGTAGAAACATCACAGAGCAGGAGAGGCCCTCCGTCATTCACCTGCCGTTCCTCCAACTCGAGGCCTGTGGGCCCGGACTGGAGCTCGAGTATTTCTGCGTCGCCACGTTGGTCCGCAGCCATAGCAGAAAAATCTATGCCAACGTATACGGGAGAGATCAGCACCCGAGAGAGACAGTCAGCCACCACGTTGGATTTTCCAGCCACATGCTGAATGTCTGTAGTAAATTCAGACACCGCTGCGAGGTGGCGTTGCTGGCGAGCAGACCAGGGGTCAGAAATTTTTGACATCGCAAACACCAAGGGTTTGTGGTCAACATATGCAGTGAACCGGCGGCCCTCCAGGAAAAACCTGAAATGGCGTGTGGCCAGGTAAAGCGCCAGCAACTCTCTGTCAAAAACACTGTATTTAAGCTCGTTGTCCCGCAGCGTACGGCTGAAAAATGCAAGCGGCTGCCAAACCCCGGAAACCTGCTGTTCTAACACAGCCCCCACCGCAACATCAGATGCGTCGGTTGTTAAAGCTATTTGCGCCGCTGGGGATGGATGGGCCAAAAGGGCAGCAGTGGCCAGTGCAGCTTTAGCATCACCAAATGCCTGTAGGCGTTCTGGTGTCCAGTCAACACTGTCGTTGGGCTTTTTCTTTTTCAGCGCTCCATAGAGCGGTCGCAGCAGTTGTGCTGCCCCGGGGAGGAAACGGTTATAGAAGTTAACCATTCCCAAAAATTCTTGTAGCGCTTTAACAGACTGGGGCTGTGGGAAATCAGACACCGCCTGCACCTTGTTTGGTAATGGGACAGCACCACTTGCAGAAATGCGGTGGCCCAAAAAGTCAATGACTGGCAGTCCAAACTGGCATTTCGCTGTATTTACAATCAGGCCATGTGCTGCCAGGCGCTGAAAAACCTCACGGAGGTGGGACATGTGCTGCTCAGCCGAGCTGCTAGCCACCAGGACGTCATCCAGGTACACAAATACGAAGGACAGACCCCTTAGGACTGAATCCATCAACCGCTGAAATGTTTGTGCTGCACCTTTAAGACCAAAAGGCATGCGCAAAAACTCAAACAGGCCGAAAGGCGTGATAACAGCGGTCTTAGGGACATCCTCCACATGCACAGGAACCTGGTGGTACCCCCGTACTAAATCTACTTTAGAAAAAATGGAGGTCCCAGCCAGGTGCACTGAAAAATCCTGGATGTGGGGGATGGGATAACGATCGTTCTCTGTGATGTTATTAAGGCGGCGGAAATCCCCACATGGACGCCATTTGCCGTCTGCTTTGGGCACCATGTGCAGGGGGGAGGCCCACGGACTGTTTGAGCGTTGCACGATGCCTAAACGCTCCATGTTAGCAAACTCTTCCTGTGCTATTGCTAGCTTAGTAGCATCGAGGCGGCGTGCACGTGCGAACACCGGGGGGCCCGTTGTGGGAATATAATGTTCGACCCCATGTTTTGTGTTTGTGTTTGCAAAATCAGGAACAGTCAGCGAGGGGAATTCAGACAATAAACGCTGAAACACATTACCCGAAGCTAAAAAGTTAGCATGCATTAAAGGCCCAGCTCCTCGCGTCTCACAAGGCAGTGACGAAAAAGACACAGCGTCGATCAAACGTCTGTTAGCTAAATCAACAAGGAGCCCGTGAGCACAAAGAAAATCAGCCCCTAAAATAGGGACTGAGCTAGCAGCTACCACAAAGTTCCACTGGAAGTCCCGTTCATGGAAACGAACAGTCACCAACCTTTCGCCAAACGTCTTGATGGGATAGCCGTTAGCCGCGGTTAGCTGCGGCCCGCAGCCTTCTGCCAACCTGTCGGAGCCAGTCGGGGGAACGAGGCTCTTCTGCGAGCCAGAGTCCACCAGGAACCGCCTCCCCGACCTCGAGTCTTCGATGAAAAGCAGCCTTTCCTTGTCGCCAACGGCCGCGACTGCTAGCGGGCGCTGGCGTTCTCGTTTCCCTGCGGCTTGAAGCTGCACGGCGGGATGCATTGTCGTGCTTTGTCGCCAAAACGCTGGTGGTAGAAACAAAAGGCGGCTCCTGACCGCCTGCGGGTAGCGACTCCTGCTACGACCGATGGCTCGTCCGGCGCTGAGGGCGTTGCTTGAAGCTGAGGTGCTGCTGGAGATCCGGGGACTGCCGCCTGGACCGCGAAAGTCCTCGCAGCCAGCAGGATGCGGTCGGCTTCGCGGGCCAGCGAGCGGTAATCCTTCTGCTGCAGAAACGAGGAGTTGGCCAGGGCGGTGCGCACTGGAGCCGGGAGCCGGCGGAGGAAGAGGTGGAGAAAGAGAAACTCACAGTCTGCTGATCCCCTCAAAGACAACATGCCTTCCATGAGCTCGAGAGCTGTGCCGTCGCCCAAATCGGAGAGGGAAAACAGTTTCTCGGCGCGCTCCGCGTCTGAGAGTGTGTAACGCTGCAGAAGGAGTTCTTTGAGGGCGTCGTATTTTCCTTGTGCAGGAGGGTCTTGTAGCAGGCTCATTACCCGCTGGGTGGACAATGGGTCCAGTGAAGCGACCACATGGTGGTATTTGGTGTCGTCTGCAGATATCCCGCGAAGAGCAAACTGTGATTCGATGTGGGCGAACCACGACTGAGGTGCGTGCAGCCAGAAGTCCGGGATTTTAACGGCCACCGCAAAAGCGAGCGGGGCCGCCGGTGGAGGTTCCACAACCGCGGACAGCTGAAGAGAGCTGGCTGGAGCTTCAGATATCGACATAGTCAATTCACGAGGGTCACCAGTGTAGGAGGCGGTGAAGAGACGACACAGGAGACGGGATGTAGATCTTCACTTTTAATCAACTCCTACCAAACTGGCGGGAAGCACCCAACACCGCCTTATATATCCAATACCACATCCGGTCCTCCGGCTTTTCACAATAAAACATCCTGTAATGCCTTTGATCCACTGGGTGGGAGTAGAGCCCCCTAGTGGTCCACCACACTATGTGATTTAGTTAGTTAATTGAAGTTATTTTGTACTGGCTGATCTGCACATAACTGTTATAACCAGTGTTGGGGTAGTTACCCAAAATAAGTAATTAGTTATAACTTAGTATAGTTATATAGTTTGTTATAACTTATAACAAAGCAAAAATAAAAAGGCAACAGTTGAAACTAAGGAGCCTTGTTGCCTTCTTAAGCTGAGCATTCAGAAAAAAATGTTACACTCACTATTATTGATCTTATTTCAAAGAACATAAAACTCCAAATTTGATTAATATTTGTTGATAATGATAATCAACCAAAGCTACAGAAATTGTGAGTAGGTCTGTTTGAAACATCTTCCTGTCATCATATCTCAGCTAACAGTCATTGCCGGCTGAACACCGGTAGCTAACATTTGTTGTCATTTTGCTGTGGGCATAAATACAGTACAGTAATATTACATTCACAAAATAGTAACAATAATATGTTCATCTTACCTGTGAAAAGTTATCCCCCAGTCCCTGACGTCAATAGTGTTTCGATTTGAACACGAATAAGCCGAGCAGTGGTGAGGCATTTTCTTCTAGTTTGTATGCAGCAAAGTACGAGGGTGACAGCGCCAAGATGGCCAAGATGGCTGCCCTAAATCCTGCGCAGGAGCGGGCTATGCTCAGTCTACCTATATATAATGTCTATGGTTACATCAGGACCACTGTTGAATGATGTGAGGTGGCTGGGAGTTGCCAACAGATGGCGTCTGTTCCTTCGGTATCGCTCCCCCTATGCTGTCTCCACAGTATAAGATCTGGGTGTGGAGCTTGTGCCTTGGACTACAGCAAGGGTTGTCCACTGTTTCTGTCCGTCCAGTTTTGTGAGCACTAGGGGTTAAACTTGACATTATCATAAATAAACTTGAGTACCGTATTCTCCGGTGTATAGTACGCTCCGGTGTATAATACTCTTTGGCCAGTTTTTGGAAATAAATCAGAAAAACCCGTAGATAATACGCTTCGGTGTATAATACGCGCTGCCGTGACAGTCTTTTTTATGGCCACTAGATGGCGCCAAACCCATTGAAACTATAGTGATACAACCGTGACCTCAGAAACACTTCTCTGATAACTCTCAGTAATGAACTTTTTGGGAGTTATTCCTGAAGGGACAGTAATACTTTTATTACTTTTAATTTGAATCAAACATTACAAATTGTCAGAAAGATAAAGTGTTAGTTTCAGATGTCAGCATTTTATGATAAAAACTGATCTTAACACTACACACAACACTGTTAACCTGTTGGTTTGGTTAAAACAACGTCATTAAAGCGTCACATATGGGACCTATGTTAAAGCTATACTCTGTAGTTTCTGCAGTACCCTGGGACTTAGAAAAATTTCCAGCAGGTGAAATCATTCTGCTCCCTCCCCTCAGAGCCATATATGGCTCTGAGGGGGAGGCTCTGCTGAGATTCAAATTCAAGCTCTGTTTTTATTGGCTGATTCAAATTCAAGCTCTGTTTTTAATTGGCTGGTTACAAACTCTGTTTTTATTGGCTGTCATTGTCCTGGTCACTCTGTGTTTTTAGTGTTTTTATAAATGCTGATAGAGAAGCAAGGGGACTATAGTTTTTTTCAGAGATTACTTTGTCTAACATCAGTTTGTCAGTAGATAGTGACAGAGTGAAGAAATATGTTAAAAATATATTGTTTGAAAAGTTACAGACTACATTACAATCTTACATACCCCAGCTTTAATGATAATAGCAAAAACAGATATTATTCATCTGATTATTAATTAGGACAAAAACAAAAGTCTCTTCTGAGGAGATTGTCCTGAGCTCAAACTAAAATGAGATAAACAGTGTCACTGAATCTTCACTGCAGGTTTGAGAAGAGAAATCCTTCATGAATAACATTTTGGAATAACATTTGCTATTCAGCATGAATTTAAACAGTTTGAATTAAACAGTCTTGATGACTATCAAACATTGGATTCAATAATGCTTATACAAGTAACACACAAGGTTATTCATTTGATGACATTTAAACTAACAAAATTAAAAGAAGTCTCTAGATGACTTAATTTGTAATGTACAGCTGAATTTAATTAAAATAAAACTACCTGCAGCTTAAATTCTGCAGTATACAAATTTCTTTTTGGCGGCATTTTCTCTCTTTGTTCTCAAATGTGTAGTTGTTGATTTCTCCTGCTCTCTCTCAGTGATTTGGCGGGGGTGATGGGTTTTATAGAATACACGAATAACAGGATACGCCTCCAGCTACAGTCTGCAGGTAAACAGACTACAGGGCGCATTAGCGCACATAGCGGCCAAAACTGGTACTGCACCATTTTTGGCCAAAATGAAAAACGGCGAATCAGAGCTAAAAATTGGTCTAAAAATATGGGAAAAAATCCATACATAATACGAATCGGTGTATAATACGCAGGATATTCAAATGAGCAATAAAAGTGTGTATTATACACCGGAGAATACGGTAGTACTCGAGTAGTCGATGACGTGATATGAACTTAAGATGCAAAATAAATAAATAAATAAAAATGCATAAGAACGTCATTATTTACCAAAAAGACCAACAAAACATTGGGAGCATTTATTATGTTCCTATCATTTATCATACTGCAGATAAGTCACATGAAAAACAAAACTATTAGTTATTATTATTATTATTAAAATGCCATAGTGAAAATAACGTCAAAAACGAAACTTAAAAACAAGTGGAGCGTTCACCACACCGCATCTCCGCCTGCAGTGCTGTGCAATTAGGTTTACTATTAAAGATTATTGTGTTTATAGGTTTTTAATAGGTTTAGAGATGAATATTTGTTGCTTTTTGTTTGTGATTTGTGGTTTGGTCGATTGAACCTCTGGTGGGGAAGGAGCCTGAGCTAGTGTGTGAGGTTGAGAGGTTCCGGCTAGAAATAGTCGGACTCACCTCAACACATGGCTCTGGCTCTGGAACCAGTTTCCTTGAGAGGGGTTGGACACTCTTCCACTCTGGAGTTGCCCCTGGTGAGAGGCGCCGAGCAGGAGTGGGCATACTTGTTGCCCCCCATCTTGGTGCCTGTACGTTGGGGTTCACCCCGGTGAACGAGAGGGTAGCCTCCCTTCGCCTACGTGTGGGGGGACGGGCTCTGACTGTTGTTTGTGCCTATGCGCCAAACGGCAGCGCAGATTACCCACCCTTTTTGGAGTCCTTGGAGGGGGTATTGGAGAGTGCGCCTCCTGGGGACTCCCTTGTTCTGCTGGGGGACTTCAACGCTCACGTGGGCAATGACAGTGAGACCTGGAGGGGTGTGGTTGGGAGGAACGGCCCCCCTGATCTGAACCCGAGTGGTGTTTTGTTGTTGGACTTCTGTGCTCGTCATGGATTGTCCATAACGAACACCATGTTCAGGCATAAGGGTGTCCATATGTGCTCTTGGCACCAGGACACCCTAGGTCGCAGTTCGATGATCG
>JBBPBX010087391.1:0-14713 GCA_038048925.1 Garcialebias charrua
CAAAAGACCAGACTGGATTCATTAAAGGCAGGCACTCCTTTTTTAATGTCAGACGCCTTTTGGACATTATTTACTCTCCTTCGGATACTGTTCCTGAGTGTGTGATTTCCCTTGATGCGGAGAAAGCATTTGATCGGGTTGAATGGGACTACTTGTTTAATGTTCTTGACAAATTTGGTTTTGGCCCCAATTTCATTACATGGGTGCAACTAATTTATTCACATCCCACCGCAACCATTCGTACCAACTCTCAGATATCCAAACCCTTCAGTCTACATCGAGGAACTCGCCAGGGATGCCCACTGAGCCCTCTACTTTTTGACCTGGCAATTGAACCTCTTGCCACTGCTTTGCGGTCCTGTGACACAATTTCAGGAATCTGGAGAGGCGATATGGAGCACAAGGTCTCCCTTTATGCTGATGACCTTTTACTTTTCATTTCTCATCCGACTGACACGCTGCCCTCCGTTTTATCATTACTTGAGGAATTTGGAATAAATTCTGGTTACAAATTAAACCTGAGTAAAAGTGTAATTTTCCCTGTCAATACCCTGGCGCAGACTCTTGACTATGGTAAATGGCCTCTTAAAATTGAGAAGACAAAATTCTCTTACCTGGGTGTTACAGTTACGAGGAGGTATAAAGATTTATATCAAGAAAACTTTGTCTCTCTGTTGAATCAGACAAAGCAGGCATTATCCCGATGGTCACCGCTTTCCATTTCCCTCATAGGCCGTATTAACTCAGTCAAGATGGTCACTTTACCTAAGTTTTTATATCTTTTTCAAAATATTCCTGTTTTTATCCCTGGTTCATTTTTTGTTCAGTTAGATTCCATCATTTCATCATATCTGTGGCAAGGAAAGCGTCCACGCTTAAATAAGACACTTCTCCAAAAAACTAAGGCCGCAGGCGGTCTTGCCCTTCCAAATTTCCGCCTTTATTATTGGGCAGCAAACTTGCACTGTCTAGCATTCTGGTCATTCTATTACAACAGGCCTGACAGCCCTGACTGGGTAGAGATGGAGTCACAGTGTTCTGGGAAATGGTCATCCGTGGCTTTCTTGGGATCCTCACTCCCGCTTCCACCACTTACAACTGTTACAAATCCAGTTATAAAACACTCACTAAAAATCTGGGCACAATTTCGTAAATATTTTGATTTCTCTAGTCTCTCTCTTTATAGTCCTATTATGTCTAACCAACTTTTTAAACCCTCATCTCAGGACTCTGTTTTTAAAGAATGGCAAAGAAGGGGTATAGTACGCTTCAATGACTTGTTTCTCAATAATACTTTAGCTTCATTTCAACAACTATGTGAAAAATTTAGTCTTCCCCAGTCCCATTTTTTTCGGTATCTCCAAATACGGCACTTTATTACTCTTCATTTGTCCAACCTCTCCATTTCAACTGATAGCAGTATTGTTGACACTATTCTTTCTTTAGACCCAAATAAAAAACAGTCCATTTCATTCATTTACAGTAAACTATTGGATTTGAAGCGTGCTTCCTCAGATAAAGTCAAAGCTGCTTGGGAAGAGGATCTCGGCTCCTCTATTTCAGAGGACTCTTGGGCCTCCATACTCAAACTGGTGAGCTCCAGCTCTCTCTGTGCTAGACACTGTCTAATACAATTTAAAGTGGTGCACAGAGCTCACATCTCTAAACTTAAACTGTCCTCTATGTATCCTGATGTCAGCCCATACTGTGTGAGATGCAAACATGCTGAAGCCTCTCTCTCCCATATGTTTTGGTTTTGCCCATCTCTGAACAAATATTGGCGGGAAATCTTTCAGACTTTATCACGTGTACTAGATACACGTCTGAACCCTGACCCACTGATTGCTCTGTTTGGTCTTGTAGAGGGCATGACAAACCTAAATAAAAACCAACAACACGTAATATCGTTCACCTCTCTCCTGGCCAGACGAGCTATTTTGCTTAGGTGGAAAGAACCGTCTCCACCCACTCACGCTCAGTGGTTGGCTGACATCATGTCCTGTTTAAAGCTGGAGAAAGTCAGATTCACACTTCAACAGAAAGAGGGTAAATTTGAGAATGTTTGGGGACCTTTCCTGAATTTGTTCCAGTCTCTCTGACAACATAATTCACTCAGGTTAATGCAGTCTCTTGGCTATTTTACCTTCTATTTATTTTTCTCTCTTTTCTTTTGGCAGTGATTGGGTAGGGATTATTTTCTATGTTATTATTTTTTTGTTTTTTGTCTGTTGTTGTTTGTTTTTTTTTCTCCTTTGGTGTGGATTATGGTGTACACGTTGCAGCTCAAATTGACTGTTGTTTGTTTTGTTGTTGTTGTTGTTTGGAAAAAAAAAGGAAAAAATTCAATAAAAAGATTTTGAATTTGAATATGTATTACTTATTTGTAGTTTCAGTTGTTTACCTCCTCGAACAAACCCATCAGGAGTTCCTGTTGGGATGTTAGCTTCACTAGTTTAGAGCTCATGAAGTTTAAGGACTTTTTAATTTCCTCCATGTCTTCTGGGCTATGTTCCAGCAGCTCTTGTTTTGGTAAATGGTAAATGGAACTTATTTATATAGCGCCTTCCAGCCCCCTCTGAGGAGCCCCAAAGCGCTTTACAATACGAGCCATCTACCCATTCATACACACATTCATACACCGTTAGTGGTAGCCTGCCTTGTAGGGCGCTATCCAGACCTACCGGGAGCAACTCGGGGTTAAGTGTCTTGCCCAGGGATACAACGACACATGGTGGGCGGATGCGGGACTCGAACCTCCGACCTTCCGATTGGGGGTCGACTGCCATTACCACTGTGCCACGGCTGCCCGTTTTCTTTGTCTAGATTTACTTGACCTTACTCACAAGACTTCCTGCCCGATGGCATTAGCTCCCCCATCCGTTAGCCAAAGGCCGAGGCCTAGTCACTAGGCTAACCAGCCCCTTGACGACAGCAACAGCCCAGCAGGCACAGTACCTAAATCCGACGCCAAGAGACTGGACCTCGCAGCCCCAGTAGTCCGTAGGATCTACGACAGCAGATCGGCTGCCAGCAAGCACACAGATCCAACGGCAGCAAAACGGAATCCCCGTCCCCGGCAGAGCAGGTCCAACAGCGACAGACCGCCTCTACGACAGCCACCCGTACCGCCGCACCCCGTCTCAAAAACAGCATCCCCTTGGCTCGACAGCCGAACGCCGATGCACAGCCACGAGGCCCACCAGCCTTTCCATGACAGCCGCGGCCTAGCAGCCACCGCCCGCAGATTTGATGCCAAGAGAAGATTGGACCCCGCGGCCCGAGCAGTCTGCAGAGCTAACAACGGAAAACTGACTCACCAACCAGCACAACAAGAAGATAAGTTAACAACCTCCCTTTAACCTCCGTTAAATTTGTTTGTTGTGAATGTTTGATTAATGCGACTCACACGAGGCACAGCGTTCCTCCGAACGTTGGTACGTAGCAGCCATCTTGTTCTTACTCCTTCAAATATTCTTTCATTCATCCATCCTTTATCTTCTGCTTGTTTTAAAGTCGGGTCGTGGGGGAAACAGCTTAAAGGTCCACCGACATGATTTTTTTTACTATTCATAAAATTGCTCAAAATATATATATTTTATCATTTAAATATGTTCCTTTATGCAAACAAAATGATAAATCACTTTAATTTTGCTTTTAAAGTGATTTTGAACTTCAAGCCGTGTTTAATCATGGGAAATCCAATTACACACGAACGCACCATCTGTGATGTCACACTGGGCAGAGGGCTCAGGTCTCTTTAATAGCGGACAATTTAAAACCCAACAAATTTAGCAATCTATGTGAAGATTTGAGTGATTTGTCTTCATTTTGGGAAGCAGAAAATAGTTTGGGTGATGAAACAAGAAACAACAGGATCTAATTTAGGTCTGATGCTGTATCAGACTTACCTTCATGTCGAGCTGCTCATACCTACGCACTGTGACAAGCCCAGAGCTCTGCCCGGTGTGACATCACAGATGGTGCGTTCGGGTGTAATCAGATTTCCCATGATTAAACACGGCTTGAAGTTCAAAATCACTTTCAAAGCAAAATTAAAGTGATTTATCATTTTGTTTGCATAAAGGAACATATTTAAATGATAAAATATATATATTTTGAGCAATTTTATGAATAGTAAAAAAATCATGTCGGTGGACCTTTAAGCAGGGAGGTCCAGACATCTCTTTGAAAAGCCACTTCTTCTAGTTCTTCAGGGAGGATTCCAAGGCATTCCCAAGCCAAACGAAAAACAGTCTCGCCAGCGTCTGGGTGGAGCTTGGGTCTTCCCTGGGGGGTCTCCTACCAGTCAGACATGCCCGAAGCACCTTCCTAGGGAGGCACCAAAGGAGCATCCTTACCAGATGCCTGAACCACCTAAACTGCTCCTTTATGTGAAGGAGTAGCAGTTCTACTCTGAGTCTCTCCCGGATAACTGAACTTCTCACCATATCTCTAAGGGAGAGTCCAGCTACTGTGTTGAAGAAAGTACTTTCAACCACCTGTATCTGCAAACTCTTTTTTTCTGTCACTACCGAGAGCTTATGACCAAAGGTAAAGGTAAGAACATAGACTGACCTGTAAACAGAGAGATTTGCCTTACAGCTCAGCTCCCTCTTCTACCAAAATGGACAGTTACAGATACCCTGATGCATGCTCAATTAATAACAAATGTAACAGTTACAGAGTTCGCAATGCAACAGATGTTGCACCAATTGTCTGTCAATCTCAACCTTAATTCTTCCCTCACTCATGAACAAAACCTTAAGATACTTGAACTTCTCCACTTGAGGAAGAACCTCACCCTCGACCTGAGGACACCCCTTATCTGATTGAGGACCAGATTTGGAGGTGCTAAAACTTATCCTAGCCACTTCACACTCAGCATGGAGAGCTGAAGATCACGGAATGATGACGCCAAAGGGCGCACATCATCTGCAAAGAGCAAAGATGGAATCCTAAGGTCACCAAACGCACCCCCCCCCCCAACCGAAAAATTCTGTCCATAAAAGTTCTGAACAGAATTGTAACAATGGGAACCACTGGCAAAGTCCCACCCTGAAGGGGTACAACTTACTACAGGCTATGCGAACCAAACTCTTGCACAGCTAGAATAAGGAACGAACAACAACTGGACCCCAATCCCATTCCCACGGAAAACATCCCACAGTGTACCATGAGGAACACAGTTAAATGCCTTCTCCAAGTCCACAAACCACATGTAGAATGGATGGTTAAACTCCCATGATCCCTCGAGGACCCTAGTGAGGGTAAAGAGTTCCAGTGAAGAGTCCAGTGTTCCATGACCAGGACGGAAACCACATTGTTCCTCCTAGATATGAGGTTCGACCAATGATGGGACTCGCTTATCTAGTACCCCTGAATAGACCTTACCAGGGAGGTTAAGGAGAGTGATGCCCTGTAATTGGAACACAACCTCCAGTCCCCCTTTGTGAAGAGGGGAACTACCACCCCTTTGATTTGAACAACAGTCTGCCAATCCAGTGGCACTGCATCCAATGTCCATGCGATGTTGCAAAGGCGTGTCAACCAAGACAGTCCTACAACATCCAGAGCCTTAAGGAAATCAGGGCAAATCTCATCCATCCCCAGAGCCCTGCCGATGCAGAGCATTTCAACTACCTCGGCAACCTCAGCCACTGTTATGTAAAGACAAACCCCAAAGTCTACCAACTCAGCTTCCTCTTTGTGCTGGTGGGATTGAGAAGGTCCAAGAATTCCTTCCACCTCCCAACATCACTGGATGAAGTCAACTGCAACCCACCTTCACTGAACAGTGATGGTAAAAAGCTGCTTTCCCCTCCTCAGCCACCTGATGGTTTGCCAGAATCTACTCTGAGCCAACCAAGAGCCACTAACCAAGGACCAAACTTGCCCCACATCTGAGCTTTTGTCTCAGCAACAGCCAAGGCTGTGGACCACTTGGCCCTTCGGTACTCTTCAGCTGCCTCCTGAGTCCCACCAGCCAGCAAGGACTGATAGGACTTTTTCTTCAGCTTGACAGCCTCCCTAACCCTGGGTGTCCACTACCAAGTTCCTGGATGGCCACCACGAGAAGCACATGCAACCTTGCGGTCACAGTTCAAGGCAGAAACTTCAACAATTGAGGTGCGGAACATGGCCCGCTCTAGCTCGATGTCTGTTGCTTGGTGGTAACACTAAGAGGTGTTGAACTGCTGTTGACTTTAAGGGCAATCATAGCAGACCTACAGTATACTGTACACTGAACTCACTGACACTATGTGGATTCAAAGCAAAGGGAGTAAAGCTATACAGAAGAACAACTTCACTGTTTCATATTCAAATTTAAAACGAGTATCAATTTAACCTCAACCAGAATTATTTTGAGTAAAATCATAACTAGGGCTGCAGCTAACGATTATTTCAATTATCGATTAATCAGCCATTTATTTTTTGATTAATAAATTAATCTGCAAAAAAAACTAATGTTTTAATTTCCACCTCTTTATTCCAAAATTGAACATTTGACTGACATAGCAATTCACATAAAAAAGGTTGCTACTTGACTATTCTGTTGGTAAAAATATTGAATACAAAATATAAAAAAGTTAACCAAATAACTTCAATAAAAAATAAATGTGCACAAAAATATATACAAATGTATGCTTTATACCTGCACAATACTGTATGTAGTTACTTTGTAAAATGTGTTCTTGAGAGAAGAGTGTAACCTGGATTAAAAATGTGGATTGTTGTAGTGAAGCCTTCGTCTTCAACCATCGACAGAGGACTCATGTCAGTGACGATCATGTTAAGGATGCTTTCAGTCCAGACAGCTGCTTGCTGTGGTGTGCATGATGTCTTTCCATCATGAAGGCTGTCATTGTTTGTTGTTGTTTTCTGGAATGAGAAAAAGTTTATTTGTATTATATCATAATTTACAGAAACTCAAGAAATGCCTTTTTTCACTTACAGGCAAACGTAGCTCAAAGAGCAATTAAACACAAAAACACACACAATACTTGTGCACATTTGAGTAAATGTATTAAATTACTTTAATTCCTGTTTAAGTGCCATTCATACTGACATATAATGCAGTGTCTTCACATAGACTTCGCCAGCAAATTAAAAGTTGAAGCTTAATCATTAAAATAGTACCATCTTTGTGTTAATTTATTTATTAATCACATTCAAACACTGTTTATACCAATTAAATTGAAATAAATACACACACACAATACACTTAACTGCACACATTTGAGTAAATGTATTAAATTACTTTAATTCCTGTTTAAATGCAAATCCTCCTTCCATACTGCAGTGTCTTCAGACTTTGCCAGCAAATTAAAACGTGAAGCTTAATATCCTGATGCATGCTAAATAATCCAGGCAGAAAAATCTAACAAAAAAATTAAGTTTGGTCCTCTGGACATTCCAAAAAAAAAAAAAAAAAAAAAAAAAAAAGCTTAATCATGAAGCGTAATCATTAAATTATTACCAACTTTGTGTTAGATTTATTTATAAATCACATTTTAACACTGCTTTTACTAATTAAATTAAATAAAAAAGTAACATGTTCTTGTAACAAATAATGTGGGCTAAGGTATTTAAACAATTACTGGACCACCATTATTGTAGAGATATAGGACTTACTGGTCAGTTTACTGACTTCCCTATATTTTTAGATGCGCAGGTCTGAGCAGACTTATCTGCACAAACATGCCACCAATTCACGGGGTCTCAACTTTTTCAGAATAAATCAATAAATCTGTGATGTGATTAGCCAGAAATGTAATTTCACGAGAGACTTCAACTTATGTTGGTCTACCAGAAAAATAGACCTTTTATTGAAACTATCACAAAAATTACATTAAACATTTGTATCGATATTAGCTCTGATTTAATAACTACGTTGACAAGAATTCAAATTAAAACAAACAGACAGTTAGGATTTAACTGTTGGCACATTACTTGACAGATTAATAGCTTATGAAAAATAAGAAATAGGAGGAAGGAATACGTGGAAGCTAAGTTAACTAAAGTTGGTTATTTTGAACCAGACTGGGTGACACCTTTTTCCCCACACGAGCAGACTGCTGGGCTCCCGCACGCTCAAACACACCACGACCCGTTACCTGTTGACGGTTCGTCTCTTGGAGATAAGAGTGGAGAAGTTTGTGGACACACACGTGGATGGGTTTGTCCACCGGCCGTCCAGTTGGAACTTCAGCGTGGGTGGCTGATTCACGATACGAGGAAACTCGCCTCCCTCGGCAGGAAACAACGGTCAAGCGCACAGACTGATTTTCAAAATAAAACTTCAGAAAACAAATTCTTCCAGAAGATGAGTGAGTGAGTTACAGTAAGCTTTACTGTGACTCCAGCTGAAACGTGGGTCTAGTTGACATGACCGGAACGTCTCCAGCTTTCCCAGAGGAGAGAAGCCAGTTGCGAGTTAGTTCTCTTCCAAAGCACTGAAGTCCAAATAGGAAGTGCACCTTTATATGGGAGGCGGGATCTGACCCACCTCCTTAACGACTACTGGCTGAACTAACAAAATAAAAGATGGAAGTTTAATTCCATAGGCAGAAAGACTCTTGACGGACAACAGGAAAACTGTTTACATAAACAGCCAGATGGACTGGCCTGTTGAGTCTAGGTTGCAGACAAAACAGAGAAGAGAGTGAACAGCTTACCCTGACTCATGTCCTAGATTTCAGAGCACACTTGTATTGTAGAATAAACCAGCAGAAGTCAAACTCATGCAAGTAACAGATCATCATTAAAATGACAAAATATACTGTTGATCAATTCTGAATTAACACACATTAAAGAGAAAGTTCAATCTGATTAATTAGTGTCCATTAATTCATAATAATTGTAAAAAACAAAAGTGTCCATTTGTCTCCTTGAGAGTTTCAAGAAGGTGTAACACTGAGAGTTTCAAAGAGATGCAGAGAGGTGTACTTGAAGGTCAAGACAGAAGGCCTGTATCACTACATTCTCTATCACCGTCATGAATCAGATAAACAAGCAGCAGCTTCAGCTACCAGAGAGACTGACGTTACGTTTTCTCTCTTGGAAACAGAACAAATGTGGAATATTGTAGAGACTCACCTGCCAGCACGACGAGTTGGGAGTGGGACGTGTTGTATCTGCTGTTCACCTCCTTCATCCTCCTCGTGACTCTGACAGGTTTACGTTTATCTCTGTGGTTCTCCCGTGTCGTGTCACTTTTCAAAGCTGCATGTCGCAATTTTCATCTTTGTGAAGCGTCAAGTGCTCCCACACGTTGGAGGACTTCGGTCGAACAGTTTTCTCGACGTTGGTCATTTGTAAAATTTACTTAATTTCCTTTGAAAACACAGACTCTGCTCTGCTTCCACCTCCCCCCTTCGCTCTGTTCTACTCGCGCTGCAGTGTTTATTTTTTACTTTATTCAGTCAGCATTGACAATGCATTGCAGGTGAACAAACGGCTCTGCATCACCGTGAAAGGCGCATAATAGCGCAACACAATGAATCAATCATGAAATTTGTTGTCAACACTTTTAATAATCGATTTTTATAAATTGTATTGATTCATCGATGCAGCCCTAATCATAACATAACGTAAAAATTTGACTTTTACAGTCCAGGCTGTAAGACATCAGGGGTTGGATAATTTTGCAACCAACTGTAAGTAAATGGACTGTACTTATATAGTTCTTTCTTATTTTAGCAAGACACTCAGAGCTCTTTACAACACAATATGTGCCTCATTTACCCATTCATACAGCACTCTACTAGATCCCTACAAAAACTAATCAGTGCTCTAGATCACATTCATACACTGATGGGACACACATCATAGGCAATGAGGGGTTCAATGTCTTGCCCAGGGACACTTCAGCAGATGACTGCTGGTGGAATTGAACTAGGGCTGAACGATTTTGGAAAAAAATCTAATTGTGATTTTTTTTCTATAAATTACGATTGCGATTTAAAATGAAATTATTTTTTTAATACCTTCTCAAGTATTTTTCAACAAACAGAAGCAATAAATCAATCTGTTTTATAATAAACAATGTCAGATTTATTTAAAGCAGAGATTAAATAAAGCAAGCAAATGTATGACTTTTCTTTTCAACATTTCTATTTTTTCTTGTTTCATAAACACAATACTGTAGTATACAAGTTACGTGAACTTACTGTTTGAACTTCACATGACAGTTAATAAATAAATATAAAAAATTAGTTATAAAAAAATTAACTTACTGCTTTCCAGCCAGTAACATCATAAAAAAAGTGCAAAAAACAAAGAGAATCTGCTTTAACCAACTCGTTCTGGGAATTCCAACTCAGTCAACACAAAATAAACTAGTATCTGTTCTTATTAAATGTTTTAGATGTAAAGTTAAAAATAAAAAACTCTTGGAACAACAATGTAAACATGGTCCGTCAGTAACAGCAGGAAACAGACCCTTGTGAACAGACTCCAACACCTCAATATCCTGCCAGGTTATTATAAAGAGCCAGGCAGAGCTGTGCGCTTGTAAGAGTGCCACGCCGCGCCACGCGCGTGTGCCGTTCACAGCAGAGCTCAGCGTGAAGCAGTGTGAAGCTCCAACGTTTTCGCTCCAAATACTTGATGTCATTTGAGCAGAAGTAGGGCGGAGCGTTTACCTACGGGACAAATTGAGGTAGCTGATTGGTCATTTGCTGACAGGCCTACTGATTTGATTGACAGGTCGGGTGGGAGAAGAAAAGGAATCAGACGAAGAAAATAATCTTATCTGCCCCTTCTCAAACTATTTTTTTTTTCAAACACTCGATTCAAACAACTAATTTTACATTTGTCTTTTATTGGATAAAAAAAGTAGTTAATATGCCTGTGAAGAAAGAAGAATGTGTTAACCACAGGCTGTGGTTAACACATTCTTCTTTTTTTATCCAATAAAAGAGTGTTTGAAAAAAAAATAGTTTGAGAAGGGGCAGATAAGATTATTTTCTTCGTCTGATTCCTTTCATTTAATGCATTGTTTTATTCCTTGCTGTTTTGTAAATAGTTTTCTTGTGCTTTTTTAATCTGGAATGAATAAAAAAAAAAAACGTTGTACCATGCAGGACTTGATCCCACGAGCTTTGGGACTGAAGGCAGACGCTTTATCAGTTGAGCTATCCAGGCACATTAGTTTAGCATTGTCAACTTCTCCTTTAAAACGAACCGCCCCCCACAAAATTCTGGCTACGCCCATGCGTCACGGTGCAAGTAGGCAAGTCGCTGTTTTTTTTTTAACCAATTTGCATGTCCTGCGGCTTATACGCCGAAGCGTCATATTTATGGATTTTTTCCCATATTTTTAGACCCATTTTTGGCTCTGATATCGCCGTTTTTCATTTTGGCAAAAAAAAAATGGTGCAGTACCACTTTTGTCCACTAGGGGACACTTCCAGAGAGTCCACCGACCGTTTCTAGCTCATGTGTCCGAAAAAAGCCTCCTCTGCTCGGACTGACTCTGTCGCTGCCCGGCCTCCTGCTCTGGATGTAACTTCTGTTAACAAGATAAGTCAAGAATCACAGGACAGATTTTTATGAAACTTACAGAATGTAATCACTGTATGGACATTTACAACTGACTAGCTTTATGAGATGTTTGAGATTTAAAAAAAAACACGATCTTTTATTAGCGGTTAGCTACCGTAAACAGATACTGTACCTACTACAG
This sequence comes from Garcialebias charrua, assembly GCA_038048925.1. NCBI lineage: Eukaryota > Metazoa > Chordata > Actinopteri > Cyprinodontiformes > Rivulidae > Garcialebias > Garcialebias charrua. Next base: position 11,687 of record JBBPBX010087391.1, read on the forward strand.
TATTTAGATATATTGCTCATAAACCACTCAGCAGATATTTTTTCTGCTTACAGAGTGTAATTATATGGGTTTCATTTACAAACTGTTGCCCTGTATAAGACATTTGACATAAAATTTGATTTATTTATTTTAAAAAAATCGTAGCGCACACGACCGTTTGGAAGACGTCAAACCCAGAGCCATATAAAGAGAGAGTTCCAACACTTCCATAGACTCCCATTGTAAGAATGGAATGCGGAAGTCACGTGGGTCATGGAGGGGGCGATTCATAAGATATCTATGGGCGATTCGTTCCACTAAACTGTTACAAACAGCAGCGCTGCTAGTATCAAACGTAGTTCATTGTTGATGTTCCAGACGTGTTTTCTCCGGTAAGTTGATGAATACAATTTTCTTTTGCCCTTGTGAAGCGTTTAAAACGTCTAAAAATGCTTAAGAAAAAATGCATAGTGTAGTGCTCACGCCACTAGGTGGAGCTGCAGGATAAGAAATGAAGAGGAGAAGGTAGAAGGAATGTCAGTTTGTTACTGCTCAATAATTACTGAAAAACGCTGGACAAAGTAAGAAAAGTCGGTTTTTTGTGTCATGTTGCGCCAGTAGCTGCTCAAATTGACTGACAGCGACGAGCTGTTTGGAACAATTGAGAGCTACATGAACCACGTGACCGCCTGTCGGCGAGTTCAAAGAGTGTCGGAACTCTCTCTCTCTAGGGCTCTGGTCAAACCGAAACAATTTAAATTCAGCAGATTTGACCATTTCGTGAATTGATTAAGCAGGGTGTATGCAGAAATTCTAGAGTTGAATTTAATACCTTTTAATACCTTTTTAATACCATCAAAATATTTTTTAATACCATCACGGCACCGAGCTGTAACCGTAGCGGCAACCTGTTGTATTTCAGTTCCATGCAACTAATTGTAAAGTGATAAGATTACTGTCATTTTCTTCCTAAACTTTGGTAGTAAATGTAGTTTTATAACAATTACTGGATACAGTACATCAATTTGCTTCTTGCCTCAATAAAAGCACTGACCTATTTGTTATTTAAATCTAACCCAAGAGAAAAAGTTTAATTGTTCCCACACACAGCATATCTCTAATGGCAAACAAAAAACTGTAAACTTGAAAACAGAACAGTTTAGTTAAAATAATTCAACACTGAACACATGCATAATTCAAAAAGAGAGGGAGAAAAATAATAACTACTGTATTTTTCATCCTGTAAGTTGCAGTTTTTTTTGCATAATTTACATGCCTTGCAACTTATAGGACGAAGTGACATATTTATAGATTTTTCCCCCCCATATTTATAAACCATTTGATTGAAATATGACCATTTCCATTCATTCTGACTGAAAAAAAAAAACCCCGATGGCCCCATAGTAGTAAAAGGGTATGGCATGCTGTTGGCTGTTGTATCATGTAATAGGAAAACGTGCCTTTAATGACAAATTAAAAAAAGTTCAAGACAAAAACAACTGGACTTTATTTATTATACTATTTATTATACTATTATACTATACTTTGTTTTTTTTTATTGCACTTTTTAGAATTCACCATGTCCTGGATGACTGAGAATCTTCACTAGCTATTAATGACCCAATCGGCCTGCCATACCCTCCCCACCTCTCTGCTCACTGCTTCAATCCAACAGCCAGATGCACCGCCCCGGCGAAATGCAGCTAATTTGACCATTAAAGTGCATTTATTAAGAAAATGATAGACAGAAACACACCTCTGCTATAATTTCGAGCTAACAAACAATTGTTTAGGTATTTTTCTTGTTAAATGACGGCGAAACGAGCCGCGCTCCTTTTTCCTGTTTTCACCGCTGAGCGATCACGGTGCACAGGCAGCGACACTTTTTTTTAAAATAAAGCCGATTGAACCATTAAAGTACATTTATTAAGAAAACGTTAGACTGAGACACACCTTTTGCTATAATTTCGAGCTAACAAACAATTGTTTAGGTAAATTTCTTGTTAAATGTCGGAGGATAAAGCCGCGCTCCTCTTTCCTGTTTCTTTTTACAGACATGATCAGCCTCGGCCAGCTGTAGGTGCGCGCGCACACTGACTGACGATATGACGTCTTTGTTTTAGCTAAGGTCCTACTTGGAACATAAAATTAGAAAAGATAAATAAATTCACAGACCTTTTTTTAGACGACAGAACAAGAAAAATATAGTTGTGTAGGTTTTAAAAAATTTAATACCTCGTTAGATGACGTTTATTACTTTTTAATACTTTTTAATGGCCTTAATTTGTGTTAATTTCATTTACTACCTTTTACAACCTTTTACAACCCCGCGGATACCCTGTTAAGGAACTGTTAAGCTCAGGAACCCTTGTGCTATAATGTCAGCTAAGAAATCTTTTTTTATCAGCAAACAAATAATTGTTTTTACCGTGTTAATCTTGTAAAGTCCTTCCGTGCTGGCTCGCTTCTGTGGCCGCCATTTTCAACAGGGCAAGTGAGGCGCTGACGCGTCGCGTAGCGGTGAATCAATAGATGCGACTTATAGGGCGAAGCGGCGTATTTATGGATTTTTTTCAAATTATTCCCAATAATTGGACAAAGCGGCTTATACACAGAAGCGACTTTTACGCCAAAGAGTATGGTAAGTCAGGGGTGCCCAATATGGCGACCGCAATCTACCGGTAGATCGCGAAGGTAATAGTAGATCGCACGGCGAAATAGATGTTTTTAAACAGACGTCAGCCGATCAATCCATCTTCACTATGCAAATTGTCACTTGATTGACACACAGGTTAGCCAATCTGAGACAGACTTGATCGGTCACATAGGTCACGACGCATGCGCAAACAACAGCACCCATGATTGACACACAGCGCAGTAGAGCGAGTCTGCAAAAACAAACCGCGAAGTAGCGAGGGACTACTGTATGTGCAAGCAGAACTTCTGCTGAATTCAGTAACATTTTCAGTTCTTCTTCACTCACCAGGCAGGACACAAGGAGGTGACTGACGACAACAGCAGCGACAGCCCACCACCGTTGTTTCTCAC
>JBBPBX010087392.1:0-14713 GCA_038048925.1 Garcialebias charrua
CACGATGTACTTTTTATCTCCGCTCTGCTGTAGAGGGCCTCTCGTCGGCCAATGAGGGATTAAAAGCTGCTCTTTTGTGGAATACTATTTCTCCTGATTTGAAAAGATTTTTTGTGGAACAAACAAATTCTTTTTGATTTAATTCAACTATTAATTAAGTTACTGTTTTGGGTCATCCGAGACCGACCCCGGAGCAGGATCTGCCCACTGAAGGCTGACTGGCCTTGGACTGAGAACTGAGAAAACACGGTGTGCTCTTTATCTCCATCCTGCTGAAAATACCTCATCAACTGGACAGAACCAAGAATTTTGTTGAAAAAACTACAAGCTTTGATGAATTAAAGCAGAGAGTCAGGAGTGCAGCAGGCGAGTTGTTTCTGTAAGTACACTATGTTCCAATTTTAGGCTCCGGCCGGCTAAGGAAGGCCTGTTCATCAGTACCACAGAAGCTTGAAGGGAGTTTGGAGGAAGTTTTGTACATCGAAGGTCAAGCGTAAAGTAGTTTACAGTCTAAAAGAACACAATGTTCTATTTTTAGTCTCCGGCCTGCTTCGGAAGGTCTCTCGTCAGTACCACAGAATAAAATGATGGATTAAACATCATTTAAAGGAAAATACTATTTTTCTGAACCCTTGATGTGAAGGAAGACATCAGCCCGGAGACCTGGCCATGGAGGACTGATTGTTTAAAGTCTGAGAGAACAGGATGTTCTTTCCGGTCACAGCCTGCTTTGAAAACCTTGTTCATCAGCATCGCAGAACAACTGAATGGATTACAATATCCTTGAATGGATAACACTTTTGAGGAATAATTGATTTTGCCTGGGAGGATTACCAGATTTTTTAGCCCTGAACAGTTTGATGGATTACAACTGGGATTTTTAACACGACAGAATTACCTGGAGTTTTTCTGTGGAATTACAACGAAGATTTATTCAGTCTGCTGGAAGTGCGGGCTTTCCTGACGGGATTATAGCAGGATTAAAACAAGTTTTTCCTAAAGTGGATGATTACAAAACAAGTTTTTCCTGAAGAATTGGAAACACAAGCTTTTCCTATGTGGGATTAAACAAAGATTTGTCCAGTCTGCTGGAGTGCAGACTTTTAATTGGAGCACAACAGCATCACCTGGAGGTTTTTTCTGTGGAACAACAACAAGATTTCCTGATAGGATTGGAACAAAGTTTTCTGGTGGAGATAAAAACACAAGTTGGAACACACCAAGATTACCTGGATGGATTAAACATATTTGATCGGAATCAGATTATTGTAGAATAAACCAACATTTTAGAAGATTATACAAATTATACATTGGATTGCAACTCAATTTAAAAACACATTAAGACCCAGCATGTGGAGGACATCTTTGGTGAGCTGTGAATCACTTTATCTCTTAAATGCAAGTCATGTAACCTGATTAAATCTTTTTCTGTAGTAAGTAGTGCTTATGCTGTTAAATCCCCTGCAACTAAATAATAAAGAAACATAAAACGTACAAATTTGGATTTTCATTCGACTCACCTTGATATTAAATGATGGAAAACTTGGTTCAAGATAACAACAAGATTATTGGAGGTTTTAAATGGTTGTGTTAGCCAAAAAGATATAAACAACATCCTAGGATTTTACTTTCCAAGATCCTAAAATTTATTAGGCCAGAAACAATTACCATCTACAGAGGTAAGCTGTCGTTTAATGCATGTTTCTCCGGGAGATACGATCTGACTCCATTCTGCTAAGTCAGGCTATCAAATCGGAGTGGGACTAAGGGTGTGACATGTCAGATGAAGACAGTGAACAAGCCTAAGTGAATTACCTCGTCTCAGCCTTAATTCTAACTAATCTTGAGACATATCGGGTAATACTCGTGTGCAAGGATAAAAGTTAAAAAACCCGTTACTGGAGAGGCTGGAGTGAGGACTTGTCGCAAGATCCTGCGGCTAACCTCACTCACGTAGAATTAACATGGCGCCCAACGTGCTTAAAGCATAAAGAACTCAAGATAACAAGGCGTGCATCAGTGGACTGACCGAGCGAACTCAAGATAACGAGGCGTGCATCAGTGGACTGACCGAGCGCCAAACCACAACTCTCCTAGGGTGGAGGAGTTGTAGCGCGGCAGGACTAGCTACCAGCTGAGTACCCTATACTACTAGGCAGTGGTGGGGTAAGTGGAGCTTACTAAGGACTACTGACCATGGTTCAAAGGGTAAGTTAAGCAGAAGGTCTGTTTTCATCCCAAGGTACCGGGACATAAAGTCTGGAGGCTTTGAAAACAGACAACTCGAGACGGCAAAAACGAAATTGGTGCCACGGGTGTGGCACCAATAGGACTGGTGGACCAGTCCAAAATGAACGATCCAACTGAAACAAAACCTGAGCTGTTATCTACTACCACGACGGAGGATTCTCAAATCCAACAGGCAAAAGAAGGCATGGATCAAGGACAACACCCCACATCAGTCTGGAATCGACTCGGACGAACAATTCCTCGAGAAAACGATGTTGGGGCTCTGAGAGTGGTAGTAAAGGGAAGTAAGAGAGAAGTGACCTTCATTGGGATGCCTGGTGAGACCTTGGTCCTCAAGATCGATCAAGCAGTAAAGTCTTGTGACCTAGACAAACAATGTTGGGATGAAAAGAGAAAAAACGGGATGAAACAAAATCCAACACGGCCAAAAGCAGCCCCTAGGGCTCAACAACAAAACCAACAACAAAGGGGATTTCAAGCCGAAGCAGCTAACACAACACCTCGAAGATGGGGCGACTATGTGCCCTCAAAAGAATATGCTAAAATGACCCCTGATGAAAGAAAGGCCCTTCATGAATTCCGACTGAGAAGGGATGGGGGACCAGCTAAATAATGGCCGAAAGGTTGCGGGTCACCCTAGATAACGCTTATTAGGACGGGGTTGAAATCTATGCCAAAGTGGATGGAAAACCTTACCTAATAGTCTTTGGGGCAGAGGTGTCTATGACCCGCAGAAACCTAAAAACAATATAACACCTTACAGTTCAATTGGCAAACAGGACTGTACAAATACCTGTGAAAATATCCCCGAAGTAACAGAACAACGAGTGAATGAAAGCGACTTCTCCCCGGCTGGGAAAGAGAAGTTGAAGCAAATCATTAAGTCAGCCTCTGTGGCTAGATTCAAAAAATGTGCAACAGAGAAAGATCGTTTTTGTCGGGATCGAGAGTGGGAACAAACCCCGGCGGGCCGAGGGTCCCACAGGAGTACGTGTTAGAGGTTGTGCGTGGCGTGCATGAAGGGCTAGGTCATACGGGCGTACAACCTACACGTAAGGAGTTGGAGAGTCAGGAGCTCTGGATTCCCATGAAGCAAATTCGCAAGGTACTGCAGGACTGTGTGGTATGTGGTCAATATGACGCAGGACGTTGCGGGCACCGAGTGGATGGACAAACTATCAAGAGTATCATACCTTGGGGCTCAGTGTGCATGGATGTTGCTGGACCCATGGGAGTCACTAGCAAGAAGGGAGAGAAATATCTTCTAGTGCTAGTGGACTCCAGGTCAGGGTATGTGGTAGTTAAACCGGCAAGAAAAGCTAATGACAACAGTGTCGTCAGCATGCTGGAACAAGTCTGTGGGTCCAAAATACAACGCCACAGACAAAGTGAAGAGAATATTAGACAATAACACGGTTGTGTTAACAAAAACAGGGAATCCGAGAAATAGAGCAACTGAAGCCAATTCCTAGCTAATTCAAACCAGAAACCGGATTATGGCCAATGAACCAAGTACCATGCTCCCCTATCGTAGAATGGCCACTATATGCGGGGGAGTTATCTTAAGACAACAACCTCAGAGCTTTGGGCAGGTAGGGCTCTGAAGATCTTGGAGTACGCCAAGAGAAGATACCTGTCAGCAGAATGCGAAATGATCAAGTTGATTAAAGCTGCAAAACAGCTGTGAAGTCAACATGGAACCTACTGGCCTACCCATTTGGTGGGAAGGACCAGGAAAAGTTAAGCCCCTCTAACCTGAGGTGAAGAAAAAAGACTAAGCCCCTCAAACCTGAGGCGAAGAAACAAAAAGGGATGAAAAAAATAAGCCCCTCAGAGCTGAGGTGAAAAGAAAGAAGATGTACGGGAGTTGCAACTAAAACCCGTAAAAGTAATGGATGCTTTTATTTGTGTGAAAAGTAGGACCACAGTTTTACTAAGAGTAATGATCCTCACACTATGGAAATTGAGTGAGAGAGGCCCAGAAGATTGTACCTGTGAATGGGAGGGGACTATGGTAAAGTACTGTGTAAATTGTCAAACGAGGCACAAAGGGTAGACACGCCCATAAGACCTGACTCCACCCAGTGGATTAAAGTCTCAGTACAGATGATCGTGGCTCCACACAAGGGAGTGTATTCGGTGGGAGCTACAATACAGCTGATCAAAGACAATAAAGAAGACAAAGTCCCAACCCAAGTAAAACAGAGAAAAAGCAAAGTGTGCTGAACGCTTGAGCCAGCAAGACATTTCTGAGGAAATGGAAGCACACGAACAAGGAAATGGACAACTAAAAACTGAACGACGGGGCGCTAGAATCATCAATGGATCTCATCATCGCAGAAAGAAAGGTAGAGAATTATTAAATCAAATCGTGAGGTGTCCAAATTATATCTGGAAAGGGAGAGATAATATAAAATCTGCAAAAATCATTGAAACATGCTGGTCCTGGGACAGAGACCCGCTTTACAATGACTCAGACTCAGAGGACGAGGCACCCACTTATGTGTGGAATTTGCTGATTCAACGATCCAGGACAGGACCGTATCAACCAGCTCTAATTGTACGGAAAGAACTAGTAAAGTTAGACCGTCCCAGAAAAGATTACACCCTAAAGTTTAACAGAACCAAAAATTACTACTGCTCATGTATAATGTTCTACAGGAACAAAGACCTAACTAAAGGGTCTCTTAGAGGTGTCACTGACTACGCAGTAACAAAAGACTCATGGAGAAGGCCATACAACCCCAGCCCAATGGGGACACCATGGATCTTCAATGTTGTCTATTTAATAGTACTCGGAATGCAATTCAAAATCAGATGGGGCCATAATTACAGAGAGCCACATCAAACACATTTCTGCGAGATCTCCATAGGGGAGTTGGAGGTTTGGACAACAAGCCGAGCCATGAAAATAAGCATCTACAACCGAGAAACTAACCCAAACAAAATAGTGGTTGAAAACACTGAGCTGCCCCTAAGAATGCTGTGTGATCGAGTCTGCACATCCATCAACGATTGGGAAGAATACCCAGTACGGATGGCTTACAGGACGACTGTATCGTACAGAGGACACCCTCTTGTCAGTACGGTAACAGCGTTGGAAGAATGGGGTGAACACTATGTGCAATATGGAAGAAAATCCAGGGAAATGTTCAGACAGAGACTGTGGGAGGCGGAGGAACAGCGTCGAAGAGGTGAGGACCCATCTGACGAACCTTTTTGTGGGCTGCAAGGCCCCCAGCTTGAACCTACATGTTGGGGGGTCTACCAATGGAAATGGGTGTGGAGAGGGTTGAGACCAGAATTGCCACACCCATCGCCTCTCTGCGTGGAACTGTACAAAGGACGTGTGAAAGGAAAAGAGGGCCAAGTCCCAGTGTGAGTCAAATGCGACCACATTGGGCCCGAAAACACTAGCCCTAAAGATAGCAAAAAGCATAGTATGGTTCGACAAACCCAAAATTGACATCTCTATATGGGAAAACTACACCAAGAACTATTTCTACACAAACACTAATAATACCAGAAGTCTCATTTGGATGAACCTCAAGAAGAATATCACCCTAAGCTTTGTCCTCCAACCTCACCATGGATATTTAATGTAGTCTACCTGACGATAAAAGGAATAAATCAAATTGAAAAGGGGACCAAAACCCCAACAGAAATGGCACCTGGAAGGACCCCAGCCTGAACCTACCGAATGGCTGGTGATTCGGTGGAAGTGGATGTGGTAAAGGTTGCAACCTGGATGGCCACACCCCTCTCCACTATATCTGGAGCTCCTCAAAGATCGAGTGACCACAACTCACAGGCGCTCGAAGAGGAAGCCCAGAGCTAAAAGAAACAAAGTCTGAAAAGAAACTCTCTCAACATGACAAACCTGGAAAGTAGACTAAGTCGAGATGATTCAAACAGCGATGCAGATCCACACATCAATGAAGAAGATCCACACATCTATGAAGATGTACCACAAATCTATGAAGATATGGCGACCCCTAACCGACCTAAGGACTGTTTAAGGATTATGAGAATGGATAAAGCAACTTGTCTACGAACCCTGCTGCGGGGATTCGTAGTGTTAATAGGCTTAGTTATGTTGTTGGTTATTTTGTATCAAGCCGGAATCAGACCATGGAGCCTAACGCATGTAAAAGTCTCCCATGGGAGATCCAAATATGCAAACATGACCTGCTGGGACACCACGCAAAGAGACATCTTCGTACCATGGGACAGAAATGAAACTGTTGAAAATCTTACCAAGACCTGGGAAAGAGTAAGACTAGCAGGCTATCCAGCTTGGATGTACCAGCTGGGAAACACCCCTGAATGGGTGTCAGCAGTGGAAGCTGAGAACCTAACGGGGCCTGACAAACCCCACTTCAAGGTAATCAATCTACTGATTTTGCCTGAAGGAATTGTGACCTGGATAATACTCCTGCATCACAACATAAAAAGGACAACGAGATGTAACTGGATTCATCTGGACAAAGAAACCCCTGAATGGCACTGTGATTGGGGCTGTAGACCACTAATGGGATTATGCCACCAAGGATATTGGGAGGCTGAAGTGATTTATCCTGCCCCACCGAAGGACGACAGCTGCCAAGCCATACTCCCTCGTTGGGAATTTTGGGGCAATATTCATCTGGACTGTGACAAAGTCCCTCCTTTCATCAGAAGAAACCAAACTGGAGAACATCAAAACCTAACCAAAAGTCAAGACTGTCCACACCGTAAAACACAAGACGGTGCCAGAATCAACGCTACTGAGCAAAGTCCCAAAGTACGACCCAGGAGGTTTGATTCCGAAAGCAGAAAGAAATTGATAATTTTAGCCAACACCGCTTAAAACCCCCCCCGGCTCTTGCTAGTATATAGAATTTAGTTTACTTCTTTACTTCTTTACTTATTTCACTTATTTACTTATTTACAATGTCCTGATACAACCGGCCCAGCTAAGCCGGAAGAACCTGACAGCGCTATCCCAGTCAGTTCAGCAGTTGCTGATCCCATTGACTCAGAGTCTGACTTGATTCTTGAAGACCCAAGGCCAACACCACCGCTTCAGTAGGTGTGGATGGCAATGCTGCCTACTCACCTGAAGGATATCTGAAGCCAGGGAGAATGCTGAAACACTGATGCCTGAGGCCAGGGAGAATGCTGATCCTGATGCTCGATCAACAAGGGAGAACGAAGAATCATTGACCACTACAGGATCTCCGGAGATGACCTGAGGAGATGACCTGAGGAGGACGACCTCACCTCAGCCGGGCGGCACACGTGGAACCAACCAGGATGACTACACCATGATGGAGGTTGAGAAGAAGCGAACAGCAATCCAGGGTCCAGAGGCACCAAGGATCCCGCGTGACCTGACGACGACATCTCGGGGTCCCAGATGGCATGGACACAGATGACGAGAAGATCACGATGAGTGTTAAGGGACTTGTTTGAGCAGTACCGCCTGTTTTCAAGCAGGGGGTGTCAAAGTATGCAGGACTTTTATATTGAAAACAGACTGACTTAAGACACACATCAAATTCACGTTCACGCACACACACAAAACCAGATTAATAACACATATATGATCACTCACAGGCCCTGAGTACAGGGTGTACAAAAACACAATTGTTATATATGGTTTTTAAACCTTGGTTCTAATCATGGCATTTTTAATTTACTGACAGAGAAAACATGGAGTATGCTTTGTAACTTTTGTTTGTATTCTGGTGCCTCGTCTTTGTGGTTTGAACAAACATTATTAGTTAAACCTGTTATGGTTAGTTGTGGTTATTTGGAACGGGCTCTGCCCTCTGTAGTAACATAGCAAGCCTTGCTATGCCTGCACACAGCAAAGGTCATATATGCATGCTCACTCAGGCCCAGGAGGCCTGAACAGAATTAGGTCAAGTAGATAAAAACGCAGGAAGGCCTCAGAGGCAAACCTTTCTGCTGTTAGTTTTGCTGTGTTTTGCTGTGTTGTCAAATAGAACTCCCCAAAATAAAAGAACACTTTGTTAGATGAGCTGAAGGCCTCTTAAAACAGAGCTCTGTGATTTAAGGCCTGTTAAAAATGAAAAGAGTTTTTAAAGCATTTGAAACAAAGATAATTAAAATAAAATCTTTGAATGAGCATTTTTGAACCATGCTACAGCAGCCAGACACAGAGGCTCTAACGCACACACACACACACACACACACGCGCACACGAGCACACGCACCCACACACACACACATACATTTTAGTGTGAGGAGCACGGTCTCTTATCTTAAACACAGCTGAGACACAGGAGAAAGTCAGGCCTTGGTTCAAAAGAAAAGTGAAAAGCTTCAGATGGGAATGTGAACTTTTGTGAAACAGAATTCTATTGAAGCAAAATGTTTTCTGGATGTTAAGTGATTGACTGAATATGCAGAATTATGTATTGAGAAGTAAAATGTATGTTATTTTATGTTTTCTTTTATGATTCACAGCAAACTAAAGGATGCTTCACTGCTGAGGGTTGAAAAATATAGTTTTGAACATTACATAGCACGTTAAAAGAGTGTTTTTCCACAGTTTGAGTAAATCTGGGTGAAAGTTGAAAATTTCTTCTGACTGAAGAAGTTGGAACTTTGCCAGATGACAGATGGCATTGGGTCATTCTCTGGTGAAGGGAGGGTGACAGCTGGAGAGACATTATGTCACCAGTCCGGTGAAGGCTGAGAAAGTTGCCTCATCACTGACCAATGAAAAAACAGGAAAATGACATGGTTGTCTAGAATAGTGGGGGTCAAACCCTTTTCTTGACTATAAATAAGGCTGTCTGAGAGGAGAAAGGGGCTGAAGATTTTTTGAAGACCATTTGGATTACTGGACAAAGACGGACGCTCTGGAACTAAAGAAGAAGATAGAATATTCTAAAAAGACTCTCCTTGGACAAAAAAGGAGATATTTTTGCTTCAGCCTGGATCCCTTGCTATTCTTCTTCAAAAATTGGATTAATTACAGAGCTGGAATATAGCCTCAAATCTTGATTCAGGATTGAGGTATTTTTTCCTTGCCTTTGGTAAATGGCCCCTGTGGATTTGCCGAACAGAAGGTAAGGAAATATTCCCATTCTTGTCCAGAGCATTAAAATTATATTAAATATAGTATAACAAGCAACAAGACTGCTACTATCTGGAAACAGAAAAAATCAGTTACAAGGATTCCTCTGTTGATGAAAAATTAAAGTGATTTTGGGAGAAGCTCTGTGCGCTGACGGAGCACCGCAAGTCTGTTTATGTTAGTGGAACACGATGTACTTTTTATCTCCGCTCTGCTGTAGAGGGCCTCTCGTCGGCCAATGAGGGATTAAAAGCTGCTCTTTTGTGGAATACTATTTCTCCTGATTTGAAAAGATTTTTTGTGGAACAAACAAATTCTTTTTGATTTAATTCAACTATTAATTAAGTTACTGTTTTGGGTCATCCGAGACCGACCCCGGAGCAGGATCTGCCCACTGAAGGCTGACTGGCCTTGGACTGAGAACTGAGAAAACACGGTGTGCTCTTTATCTCCATCCTGCTGAAAATACCTCATCAACTGGACAGAACCAAGAATTTTGTTGAAAAAACTACAAGCTTTGATGAATTAAAGCAGAGAGTCAGGAGTGCAGCAGGCGAGATGTTTTTGTAAGTACACTATGTTCCAATTTTAGGCTCCGGCCGGCTAAGGAAGGCCTGTTCATCAGTACCACAGAAGCTTGAAGGGAGTTTGGAGGAAGTTTTATACATCGAAGGTCAAGCGTAAAGTAGTTTACAGTCTAAAAGAACACAATGTTCTATTTTTAGTCTCCGGCCTGCTTCGGAAGGTCTCTCGTCAGTACCACAGAATAAAATGATGGATTAAACATCATTTAAAGGAAAATACTATTTTTCTGAATCCTTGATGTGAAGGAAGACATCCATTTGGCCCTGAACAGTTTTGATGGATTACAACTGGGATTTTTAACACGACAGAATTACCTGGAGGTTTTTCTGTGGAATTACAACGAAGACTTATTCAGTCTGCTGGAAGTGCAGACTTTCCTGACTGGATTATAACAGGATTAAATGAAGGTTTATTTGGTGGGATTACAAAACAAGTTTTTCCTGAAGAATTAAAAACACAAGCTTTTCCTATGTGGGATTAAACAAAGATTTGTCCAGTCTGCTGGAGTGCAGACTTTTAATTGGAGCACAACAGCATCACCTGGAGGTTTTTTCTGTGGAACAACAACAAGATTTCCTGATAGGATTGGAACAAAGTTTTCTGGTGGAGATAAAAACACAAGTTGGAACACACCAAGATTACCTGGATGGATTAAACATATTCGATCGGAATCAGATTATTGTAGAATTTTTTTTTTTTTTTTTTTCTTCTTTCGGCTTTTTTCCCTGCGTTAGGGGTCGCCACAGCGAACTGGTCGCACGAAGATTTGGCAGTTTTTACGCCGGATGCCCTTCCTGACGCAACCACAGACCACCGAGCAACCACAGCCCTCTGTGTGGAGCAGAGAGCTGATATCTAGGGTTCCCGGGGGAGCAGATGGTGTGGGTTAAGGGCCTTGCTCAAGGGCCCAGAGTGGGGCAGATGAGGGTGGAGACAAGTGTGATTTCACGTACCCCACCCACATCTTTGATGTTGTCGGTACCGGGGCTTGAACCGGCGACCTTCCGATCACAAGCGCACCTTCTTAACCTCTGCGCCACCACTCCCATTGTAGAATAAACCAACATTTTAGAAGATTATACAAATTATACATTGGATTGCAACTCAATTTAATTAAAGCTAAAAACACATTAAGACCCAGCGTGTGGAGGATATCTTTGGTGAGCTGTGAATCACTTAACTCTCTTAAATGCAAATCATGTAACCTGATTAAATCTTTTCTGTAGTAAGTAGTGCTTATTGTTACGCCCCGAAGGCACGTAGCACACAAGGACACGACACAGAAAGGATGTTTAATAAAAAAATAGTTTATTTTAGGCTCTCTGAGTCTGTGTCCTAAAAAAAAGGTGATTAAAGAAAAAAGTTGGACTTCTCAAAAAACAGCTTCTTTAATACAAAAAACTCAAAGTCCAGCAGGACACTCACGGCTCTTGGTTTTCAGCACTCAGCAGGTCTCCACAATGGAAGGATTCAGCTTCCTCTTCTTAAATATGCAGCAGCAGGTCACAACAGAAGGATTCAGCTCCTTCTTCAAACGCACAGCAGCAGGTCTCACGCCAGCTCCAAACGACAGCACTTCTGCTCGTCTCACGACATCCGCTTCTTCATACGGACTTCTTTACACAGCTCAAACGGCCTCCTCAAAAGGCTCCAAACGGCCACCTCAAATGGCTCCAAACGGCTCATCAAACGGCCTCCTCAAAAGGCTCCAAACGGCCACATCAAATGGCTCCAAACGGCTCACAAACGGCCACATCAAATGGCTCCAAACGGCTCACAAACGGCCACCTCAAATGGCTCCAAACACTGGCTTCATGGCTCCTCTTCACACTGCTGCTTTTGCTGCTGCTGCTACATCATCATGTTTGCTGTTTATTCATCAGACCTGAGGCTCCTTCATCCCAGACTGCTGCAGCTGCTTGGATCAGCTGCTCATTCATCTGCATTTGGTTCTGGGGCTGCTGGACCTCTGATGCTGCAGCTCTTTCTCTTGCTGCAACTCCTGCATCAGGTCTCCTTCTCCTGGATCAGCTCAGACCTCTTCTGGATCTCTCTGCTTGCTGCCACTCTCACTTGGAACCTCTTTCTGCTCTGTGGCTTGGAACCTAATATAGGGAGAGAGAGAGAGCACTGCCTCCACCTACAGCTAATGAGCACCAGCTGCAATCAATTAGGCTCATACAGCCTAAACAGCTCATGCCTCTGCTCAAAACAATATTGTGTCCTGACTAAAATAAATTATATGCCTGGGGCATGTAACACCCCCCCACATAAGAAATTACATGGGAGATGCAGCCATACTACACCAGGCTCATCACCCATGTAAATGAAACCAAAAAAAATCCTAACACCTACACCTTAACACTAACAACAAGCAAAAAAACCAACAACACATATCACACACAACTAATAGTTGCCTTCAGAATACCTGAAACCCAAAAAGTCGTCGCCGGTCAGGTTGTACATCACAAGGCCTCCTTTTAGCTGCACACTCACCAACATTCAGTTTAGTGATATCGGACTGAAGATCAGGGTTTTTTCCAACAACCAGAGGGATATTGTCCGCCTCTGTGTTGTAAGTTCCATCACTTGACAGTAATATCGTTGTAGCTGTACCAGCACTGTCATCAGGCACCCTGCAGACAAAACATTGAGAGTTAACAAAAACACAATCACTGTCTACATAATCAAACTGTTCCACCAGGTCATCTCCCACAGACAGCAAACTATCACTCTCTGCTGTTGATTCAGCTAAAGGTTCCACGACGTCCAGCATCACACTCACAACCTCCTGTGAACAGGATGAAAAGTTAACCAGAGGAGCAGGATGGACAGTCAGGCTTGGCTCCTCTGAAACAATGCTCACATTGCTCACTGGGACGTCTTCTAATTCAGAAAAAAGCAAAAAACAGTCACTCAGATCAATGTCATCATCGTCATCATCATTATTTTTGCATTGCACGTCCACTAGGGGTGACACCTCTGGAGTGACCAACACCAAATCCACAGTCAAGTCATTCTTAAGTTTCTCACTTTTCTCAAGTTCAGGTTTCTCAAGTTCAGGTTTCTCAAGTTTAGGTTTCTCAAGTTTAGGTTTCTCAAGTTTAGGGACGTCTGCGACAAAAAGGCTAGAGCACAGTCCCACCTCATAAAACGGGACATGTTCAACACCCAACTCTAATTCTTTCTGATAAATCTTGTTTTGACATTCTAATCTTCGTTGTTCAAACTTAATCTTCATCTCTCTCAGTTTTATGTCCAGTTCATTCAAACGGTTTGTCCTATCCAACCCCATTGTAGTAGAAAAAAAACTGTTTTAAACAGCTCACTACCACAAAACGTCTGTTACATAAACTACTCAAAACACAAACGTCCAAGCTGGTCCTGAACGTTTCACAAAGAGCCAGCTGACAGCGAACACACAATTCGCACTACTAAGTCAGCTCAAAAATGCAAAAAAACAGCTCCAAAAATAGCACATGTGACGAGCTCCCATTATAATTTACCAAAAAATTAGGGGAAAAAAAAAATATAGCTCATTAGTCAATTAGTCCAATCCCGGACGAGGGCCCATTATATGTTACGACCCGAAGGCACGTAGCACACAAGGACACGACACAGAAAGGATGTTTAATAAAAAAATAGTTTATTTTAGGCTCTCTGAGTCTGTGTCCTAAAAAAAAGGTGATTAAAGAAAAAAGTTGGACTTCTCAAAAAACAGCTTCTTTAATACAAAAAACTCAAAGTCCAGCAGGACACTCACGGCTCTTGGTTTTCAGCACTCAGCAGGTCTCCACAATGGAAGGATTCAGCTTCCTCTTCTTAAATATGCAGCAGCAGGTCACAACAGAAGGATTCAGCTCCTTCTTCAAACGCACAGCAGCAGGTCTTGCGCCAGCTCCAAACGACAGCACTTCTGCTCGTCTCACGACATCCGCTTCTTCATACGGACTTCTTTACACAGCTCAAACGGCCTCCTCAAAAGGCTCCAAACGGCCACCTCAAATGGCTCCAAACGGCTCATCAAACGGCCTCCTCAAAAGGCTCCAAACGGCCACATCAAATGGCTCCAAACGGCTCACAAACGGCCACATCAAATGGCTCCAAACGGCTCACAAACGGCCACCTCAAATGGCTCCAAACACTGGCTTCATGGCTCCTCTTCACACTGCTGCTTTTGCTGCTGCTGCTACATCATCATGTTTGCTGTTTATTCATCAGACCTGAGGCTCCTTCATCCCAGACTGCTGCAGCTGCTTGGATCAGCTGCTCATTCATCTGCATTTGGTTCTGGGGCTGCTGGACCTCTGATGCTGCAGCTCTTTCTCTTGCTGCAACTCCTGCATCAGGTCTCCTTCTCCTGGATCAGCTCAGACCTCTTCTGGATCTCTCTGCTTGCTGCCACTCTCACTTGGAACCTCTTTCTGCTCTGTGGCTTAGAACCTAATATAGGGAGAGAGAGAGAGCACTGCCTCCACCTACAGCTAATGAGCACCAGCTGCAATCAATTAGGCTCATACAGCCTAAACAGCTCATGCCTCTGCTCAAAACAATATTGTGTCCTGACTAAAATAAATTATATGCCTGGGGCATGTAACACTTATGCTGTTACCCCTGCAACTAGAAAATAATAAAGAAACATAAAAACGTACAAATTTGGATTTTGCAATGACTCACCTTGATATTAAATGATGGAAAACTTGGTTCAAGATAACAACAAGATTATTGGAGGTTTTAAATGGTTGTGTTAGCCAAAGAGATATAAACAATATCCTGGAACCTTATTTT
>JBBPBX010087394.1:0-14712 GCA_038048925.1 Garcialebias charrua
ATGGAAAGCTGCCTGAGGTCTAAAACAGTGACGTTAGCAAGAATAAATATTTTCTTTCGCAGCTTATTCTTAGTCAAGTGGTAAGCAACTCCATCAGCCACGTGGGAGAACAGTTTGATTGACGTTCAAAAATTACATTTATTCTATTGTACTTGACCACGATTTCTTACCTCTAAACTCTCAATGGACGATGATCTTTAAAATGAGGGTTACAATTATTTTTTAAACTAAAAACTGGACTTTGTTTTTTTTGGCTGCTACCCTCTTTGAGCATTGCCACAGTGATCAAACTTGCACAAACATTTAGCAGTTGTTGTCTTCCTGACACAACCTGTTCTCAAACCCGCAGCTTTGGGAATATGAGATCATGAAACTGACCACTGAGATACTGCAGCCTTGAAACTAAAAACTAAAATATCGTCTAATTTGGCCATTGTGCCACAAAATCAATGATGTCCACTTAAACACATGCTTAACTGTGCATAATTGTTTTATTGTAGAAAACACAGTAAATTTAGCATGACTTTGTTAGCTGTGACAACTTAAATCATTATTACACATGAAGGTAAAACATTCTCAACTTTTCCATTGCTTTGCATTACAGAACTGTTTCTTACGTGTAAAAATGTCTCATTGTTTTGATCCACAGTGCGTATTTCCAATGTTGTGGTGAAACCAGACACTACAGATCTGGTTGAGTTCAAAAGCTCTCTCAGTCTTTTCTGCTCCTCTGCTGGATCCTCTCCCATTTTCCTCTGGATGAACAGCAGCTCTGACGTTACGACTAGTGACAGAGTTCAGATCGACACGACTGATGGAGGATCCACTCTGACTATAGTTAATGTGACCCGATATGACCATGGATCATTCAGCTGTCACGTTTCCAATTATGTCAGTTCTGACAACAGTGTTCCAGTAAACATTTTCGTCAGCTGTGAGTTTCCGTCTAAATAAGTCAAAGTAGTCTTTCTCTAAATGCATGCAATTCAAAGCTCATTGACAAAGTTAATGTTTAAATTCTGTTTCTTAACACTAGAAGTCCCAGGATTTTCGACATCCCCC
Organism: Garcialebias charrua; assembly: GCA_038048925.1. Lineage (NCBI taxonomy): Eukaryota > Metazoa > Chordata > Actinopteri > Cyprinodontiformes > Rivulidae > Garcialebias > Garcialebias charrua. The sequence goes on from JBBPBX010087394.1 coordinate 1,063, forward strand.
CAGAAGTCCTGAAAGAGGGTCAAAAGACCCTTAGTCCAAACCAACCATTAGTGGGCCATTAACTGCCTTTTGTTATAAATATGCGTGCACACAACTCAGACACCCCCACCACACCAAACTGCACAGACTGCATTCCAATGTTTCCACCAGGTAAGTAAGACTCTGCTTGCACTTCCCCCCTTAGTCAGAAGAGAGGCCCTGACCTGAATTCACACATAACAGACCCTGAAGTTATCTCACAGTTGAACATTTTGGGACATCCACTGAACGGAAAGCTTTGTCTGCTCCAGAACAATTTTATGCATAAAATTGTCTTATTCTGCTGTGCTGACTATCCTGTAACTTTGATGTTCTGTCAAATAAATTATTTTGCTTACAAGTACTGTCTCTCTCCTTGTCCTTGGCACATGTATATACGGTGCGTGCCGGCACATGCAGGTGGCCCATTGCTGTGTTCTAAAACATGCTTGACCTATTGTTGTCCGTCACCTGACGGACAGACACAGGTCACATGACATGAAGTCAACTGACGGACCGACATAGGTCACACGACATGAGGTCAACTGACGGACCGACACAGGTCACATGACCTGAGGTCAACTGACGGACCGACACAGGTCACATGACCTGAGGTCAACTGACGGACCGACATAGGTCACACGACATGAAGTCAACTGACGGACCGACATAGGTCACACGACATGAGGTCAACTGATGGACCGACACAGGTCACACGGCATGAGGTCAACTGACGTACCAACACAGGTCACATGACCTGAGGTCAACTGACACAACGACACAGGTCACATGACATGAAGTCAACTGACGGACCGACACAGGTCACATGACCTGAGGTCAACTGACGGACCGACACAGGTCACATGACATGAGGTCAACTGACGGACCGACACAGGTCACACGACATGAGGTCAACTGACGGACCGACACAGGTCACATGACCTGAGGTCAACTGACGGACCGACACAGGTCACATGACCTGAGGTCAAGTGACGGAACCAACACAGGTCACATGACCTGAGGTCAACTGACTGACCGACACAGGTCACATGACCTGAGGTCAAGTGACGGACCGACACAGGTCACATGACCTGAGGTGAACTGACGGACTAACACAGGTCACATGACCTGAGGTCAAGTGACGGACCAACACAGGTCACATGACCTGAGGTCAAGTGACGGACCAACACAGGTCACACAACATGAAGTCAACTGATGGACCAACACAGGTCACATGACATGAGGTCAACTGAGGGACCAACACAGGTCACATGACCTGAGGTCAACTGAAAAAATGACACAGGTCACATGACCGAGGTCAACTGACGGACCGACACAGGTCACACGGCATGAGGTCAACTGACGTACCAACACAGGTCACATGACCTGAGGTCAACTGACACAACGACACAGGTCACATGACATGAAGTCAACTGACGGACCGACACAGGTCACACGACATGAGGTCAACTGACGTACCAACACAGGTCACATGACCTGAGGTCAACTGACACAACGACACAGGTCACACGACATGAAGTCAACTGACGGACCGACACAGGTCACATGACATGAGGTCAACTGACGGACCGACACAGGTCACATGACCTGAGGTCAAGTGACGGACCAACACAGGTCACATGACCTGAGGTCAACTGACAAAACAACACAAGTCACATGACATGAAGTCAACTGATGGACCGACACTGGTCACATGACATGAGGTCAACTGACGGACCAACACAGGTCACACGACATGAGGTCAACTGACGGACTGACACAGGTCACATGACCTGAGGTCAACTGACGGACCGACACAGGTCACATGACCTGAGGTCAACTGACGGACCGACATAGGTCACACGACATGAAGTCAACTGACGGACCGACATAGGTCACATGACATGAGGTCAACTGATGGACCGACACAGGTCACACGGCATGAGGTCAACTGACGTACCAACACAGGTCACATGACCTGAGGTCAACTGACACAACGACACAGGTCACATGACATGAAGTCAACTGATGGACCGACACAGGTCACACGGCATGAGGTCAACTGACGTACCAACACAGGTCACATGACCTGAGGTCAACTGACACAACGACACAGGTCACATGACATGAAGTCAACTGACGGACCGACACAGGTCACATGACCTGAGGTCAACTGACGGACCGACACAGGTCACACGACATGAGGTCAACTGACGGACCAACACAGGTCACATGACCTGAGGTCAAGTGACGGACCAACATAGGTCACATGACCTGAGGTCAACTGACTGACCGACACAGGTCACATGACCTAAGGTCAAGTGACGGACCGACACAGGTCACATGACCTGAGGTGATCTGACGGACTAACTCAGGTCACATGACCTGAGGTCAAGTGACGGACCAACACAGGTCACATGACCTGAGTTCAAGTGACCGACCAACACAGGTCATACAACATGAAGTCAACTGACGGACCAACACAGGTCACATGACATGAGGTCAACTGAGGGACCGACACAGGTCACATGACCTGAGGTCAAGTGACGGACCAACACAGGTCACTGAGGTCAACTGACAAAATGACATAGGTCACACGAAATGAAGTCAACTGACGGACCGACACAGGTCACATGACCTGAGGTCAACTGATGGACTGACATAGGTCACATGACCTGAGGTCAACTGACGGACCGACACAGGTCACACGGCATGAGGTCAACTGACGTACCAACACAGGTCACATGACCTGAGGTCAACTGACACAACGACACAGGTCACATGACATGAAGTCAACTGATGGACCAACACAGGTCACACGGCATGAGGTCAACTGACGTACCAACAAAGGTCACATGACCTGAGGTCAACTGACACAACAACACAGGTCACATGACATGAAGTCAACTGACGGACCGACACAGGTCACATGACCTGAGGTCAACTGACGGACCGACACAGGTCACACGACATGAGGTCAACTGACGGACCGACACAGGTCACATGACCTGAGGTCAACTGACGGACCGACACAGGTCACATGACCTGAGGTCAAGTGACGAACCAACACAGGTCACATGACCTGAGGTCAACTGACAAAACACAGGTCACACGACATGAAGTCAACTGACGGACCGACACAGGTCACATGACCAGAGGTCAACTGATGGACCGACATAGGTCACATGACCTGAGGTCAACTGACGGACCGACACAGGTCACAGGACCTGAGGTCAAGTGACGGACCAACACAGGTCTTATGACCTGAGGTAAACTGACGGACCGACACAGGTCACATGACCTGAGGTCAAGTGACGGAACAACATATATAGCCCACTGAAAGGGACCGGGGGATTTAGAAGCCAAGTTCACTTCCGCAAAAAAGCGCAGCCTTAGTCAAATTAGTGTTAAGCGTGCCCCCTGTGGTGCGCCAGTAATGGCCTTATTTACAAAACAAAAGCGCCTGTTAACTGCTCATTATAGGATGTTAGCTAAAATCCTTCAGGTCACTCGACCCGTCTCTGGGTTCCAAAGGTAGAAATGTTAAATGACCCTTCTTTGGGACTTCTAGTGTTAATGAGACAGCTGCACATTTTCCAACTGCTAAAATTACTTTTAAGGTGATATTTCTTTAAATATGTCACACATTACAGATGGTCCAGAACAAGTTAAACTGACTATATCACCACATGGAGAAACATTTGAAGAAGGCTCAGACATCCTTCTGTCCTGCTCAGCTGACTCCAGACCAGATGCCACGTTTCAATGGTTTTTTAATCAAGGCTCACTGCCTGATACTGGACCAGAGCTTAGTCTAAAACATGTTACAATTAAACAAAATGGAGACTACAGATGTCAGGCCTTTAACAGCAAGACTCAGAAATATGAAGCATCTCAATCTGCAGTGATCTCTGTTCATGGTAGGTTTAATTAATTTTTTATTTATTGCAAATGTTTTCAGATATAATGAAATACTTTGTAATCAAAGATAAGACACATGTGGCCAATTGGTCATGTGTGTCTTAGATAACAACTGAGAAACCAAACATGTCAACTGTTAGCTGTCTCTGTTCTTGGTGAGTGAAAAAATGTTTTTGTACAGTTTAGATTTAAAGTACAAAAGTATTTTACTGAGGCTTAAAATTTTGCATGACGTAAATGTAAAAATGTAAACCCACTACCATTCAAAAAACTTTCACAAATTATAGGTGAAAAATATATTTTATTGGCTTCAATGTCAACAAATGATTAAAAAAAACTTTGTTTTCAAAAGAAATATTTCTGAAGTTTGAATAAACTGCTTATTTAAAGGGCATTTTGTTTTTAACTCAGCTTGTCCTTTTTACAAGGGTTCAGTTAAAACTCAGTGGCTAAAACGTTTGTTGTAAATAAATAAATAAAATAACTAAATGGGTGATGTTTCAAAATGTCATCACACCTGCTTCTTCTTGGTTCAGTTTATTCAATGTATGTGAATTTAGAAAATATTTTATTTTGGTGATGTGCTCACTTTTCTATTCTGTTTTATTCTTGATTCTGCAGAACCACGAGGTCTGTCAAGTGGAGTCATTGCTGGAATAGTTATTGCATGTTTGATAGTTATTGTTGCTGGAGCTGCTGGAGGCTTTTTAATTTACAAAAGAAAGTAAGTGTCCTCATGCTGCTAGTCATGGTGAGCTTGTTTGCTTTTGAGACTAAATACAGCATTCATTATGATGCACTGTCAAATATGTCAGTCACTGTTTTCATTTGTTTTAAATTTGTAAATATCTTGCACTTTGGTTAAATTTTTGCTTTTAAAAATTAACCTTGTTCTTGCTTTAATACCATTCTTTTTATTTAGTGATCTTAAATTATACAGCTGCAGCACTGTTACTGAGTTGGATGATCAAGTTTTTTTTTGTGTGTGTGTTTTTATTTTTAGAAATAATTTCAAATCTCAACAACCTTCTGGCACCAAAGGTTTGTATAAATATTGTCCTGTACACATTATATAGACCAGCACTGACTGAATAAGGAGGAATAACTTTCCTAATATCACAGCCATAATTTTATAATTTCATGCTTCTCAGGTGAAAATTAACTGTAAAATTGTTTGGCTGTTTGAAAGCAAAAGTTTAAAAGTTAGTGATGTTTGAAGCACATTGCATTTAGATTTCAGGAATGCCACTGTTTCTAACTACATGTGTCTTTCAAACCTTATGAACAAATACGGCATTAGGGATCAATCTAACAACTCCCTCCAGTGGTGTCAATGCTTTGGTGATGGAACCTCAACGTAAGTTTAAAGAAATGTTGATAAATAACATTTAATTGTATTGGAGAAAGAATGAAATGTGTTAATTATAACATTAATGTGAATAATTGAAAACTGAACAAAAGAAAACATGTGTGTTTTAATCCTAGAAGAACATGTGTATGCAAACATAGATGACAACGTTTATGACAAGACGATGTAGAAGCAAAATATGTATGGTATTTTCCTGAGAGGTGAGTACCAACGTTTTTATATTCACTTAAATTTCTCTATTTTGAAGCGACACAGTTTTTCACTTCTTCCTTTTGAAAGTGTTTACACTAACACTTTACAATAAGGTACACAAAATTTGGTTAACTACTAGGGAATGCCTCAGGAACGAATCAGGAGCTAATGGGTAGTTAACCAGTACTTTCTGGGGAACACACAGACAAGCCTTATTAGGGCTGGTTTGTTACCACAGAAACAGAGGAAAAATTCTCCATGTGGGTTCTGAGTAAACCCTGCACCAGTGATGTCACAGCTCTTAATTGTCAAAAACCTGTTTCCTAGTGAATTCTTCTTTTATTGGATTTTCTCTTTTGTAAAAATGTTGAAGAAGACATTATCAGTTTCATAATCTTGTACTGGTGTCATCTTAACTATAGTCTGACTATCACTTACTGAGTACCAAACCATTGCCTGGCTATTATTTTGTTCACTGATGTAGTGAAGCATCATACCAAGTACTTAAATTATACAGCTGCAGCACTGTTACTGAGATGGATTATCAAGTTTTTGTGTGTGTGTGTGCTTTTATTTTTCATTTTTTTATTTTTTTAGAAATAATTTCAAATCTCAACAACCTTCTGGCACCAAAGGTTCCAGGCTCGAACCAGCAGACTGAATGACAGCTCTGTTCACCAGGCAGTCAGGATGCTTAACACTCTGCCTGATCTGCCTCCCCTCCCACTTGTACTGCCTTAACACCAAAAACTTTCACACATTACCACACAACACAAAGATTTTAACACTGGACTCTGTGTCATCAAAACGAGTTATTCACTCAACTCACGGTCATGTGCTCATTCAGTTTGCACTACTTCTCATATTTGCACTAATGTTTGTATTACATTACTGCCTATAGTCATACTACTGTTTACATTCACTGTTTACATTTATTACTACTGTTTACATTTATTACTACTGTTTACATTTATTACTACTGTTTACATTTACACTACTTTTTATATCTACACTACTGCTGATATATATATTCTTTTTACTAGCCTTATTGCATATGCCACTTTACCTCTATACCAATATCAACTACCTCATACATATACTGTGTACATTAACTTCATATGCTGCTTTGTCACTCTTTTACAAATGTCAATGCCAGAACCATTTTATTTTATAGATATACTTTTTACACTTTTATACTACTATGCAAAAAACTCAGGACAGTATTACACTTTTATTATTTCATTTTATGCTTATGTTTATTAAATGTTTTAGTGTTTTAGTGTTTAAATGGTTACTGTTGCACCGAGGGACTGAGAGAAATGCAATTTCAATCCTGTGTATGTCCTGTACATATTGCAGTTTTGACAATAAAGTTGACTTTGACGTTGACTTTGACTTACTGAGGAACCAATTGTTACTTAATCACTACCTGACCATTACCTACTGGTTTATTCCTGTGATAACAAACCAGTAGTCCCCTAATAAATCTTGGCTGTGTGTTTCCCAATAAGTACTTGTTAACTATCCATTAGTTCCTGATTTGTTCCTCTTTGGTTCATTAGTTTGATTTGATTTGATTTGATTTGATGTTTATTCGTTCATTTTAAAAGAACAATACAAGACAGTTTCATCAGATACAAGAATACAAGTAGGATAAAATGAAGGGAGCAGAAAGAAGATGAAATCTTATTATATCTGCCCCTTATTTCACAGTTTGTTCAACCAATGATAACCTTCAAACTACATCACAAAATGAATAATTCTACTTAATTTTACTAACTGTAATACACAAACTACATCACAAAATGAATAATTCTACTTAATTTATCTAGCTGTAATACACAAACTACATCACAAAATGAATAATTCTACTTAATTTTTCTAACTGTAATACACAAACTACATCATTCTAACTGTAATACACAAACTACATCAGAAAATGAATAATTCAACTTAATTTTTCTAACTGTAATACACAAACTACATCACAAAATGAATAATTCTACTTAATTTTTCTAACTGTAATACACAAACACACTAAGCTACATCATCAGTCAACATAAGTGTAATACACAAACACACTAAGTTACATCATATATAGTTTTTGAGCAAGTCCTTTTTGACCTTTTTCTTAAATGTATACATTGATTTTGCATTTTTAACATCACTCTCCAGAGCATTCCACAATCGAACTCCCTGAATTGAGGTAGACCGTCCCTTTAAGCTGGTTCTGAATTGTGGTTTGATGAATATCTCTGTCCCTTTGAGATTGTAATAACTTTGTCTTTTTATAAAATTTCTTTGGATATTTAAAGGTAATGTGTTATTATGAGCCCTATACATAACTGATAAAATACTATATTCTACCAATTCCTGGAATTTCAATAAATTTAGCTGAAGAAACAAGGTGTTTGATGGGTGACTGAAATGTTTTCTGGTGATTACTCTTACAGCTCTCTTTTGTAAAATAAAAACAGGCTTTGTAATTGTTTTGCACGCTTTTCCCCAAACCTCAATACAATAGATTAAATGTGGAACAATGATTGTGTTATACAACATATACAGAGCTTTATCAATTAAAAAATCCCTGACTTTATACAGTACTGCAATTGATCTAGCTATTTTTGTTTTAATGGAATTTACATGATGTTTCCATGTCAGTTTGTCATCAATGATAACACCCAGAAACTTCACTTCACTCACTTTACAGATCACATCTTCAATTTCAAATGGATCGTCAACAATTCTCTTTTTGTTACTGAATATCATGTAATTAGTTTTATCTAAATTCAAAGATAATTTGTTTAATTTAAACCAAGTTTGTATTTTTATAAATTCTGTTTTCATCATATCCAAAATCTGTTTTATGTCTTTACCCGAACAGAAAAATGTGGTGTCATCGGCAAAAAGAACACATTTAAGGAGTCCTGACACATTTACCAAGTCATTCACATATAAAATAAATAACTTTGGTCCAAGCACAGAGCCCTGAGGAACTCCAGTTCTTGGTTAGCTCCTCCTCATTTACAAGGTAACTAACCAGTAGGCCCCTAATAAGGCTTTGCTGTGTGTGTTCGCCAGTAAGTACTGGTTTAGCTCCTGATTTGTTCTTGAGGCGTTGCCTAGTAGTTAATCAAATTTTGAGTACCTTATTGTAAAATGCTACCATGTTTATTTATATAAAAAAATGTTCAGATGTGGATCAATATTTAGTAACAGATGATTGCAGCAAAGACAAAAGTTCATGCTCAATCATCCAGATACAAATCCAACAATGTTCAGTCAGGTCATCTGTACGTTTCTTTTATTGCTGAGACGTTTCGTCCTTCATCCAAAGGACTTTTTCAGTCTGAGGAGCCACAAACAACCTGGAGTCTCACAAATACCACACTCTCATGGGGGGAAAAACAGACTGCTGGTGAATGGCAGTCATGCCAGAGGAGTTGATGGGGAGAGAGCAGGCCCTAGAAACCATCTTATCACCAGCAAACTTTTTTTCAACCACTATGGGAGTGTGGTATTTGTGGGACTCCAGGTTGTTTGTAGCTCCTCATACTGAAAAAGTCCTTTGGATGAAGGACAAAACGTCTCAACAAAAAAAGAAACCGTCCATATGACCTGACTGAACATTGTTGGATTGCAGCAAAGAGTTTATAATTAATCTAATTAGTTTGTTTTTCTTCTTTCCTGGTCAGAAAATAAGAACATCCTCCATCCATCCATCTATCCATCCATCCATCCATCCATCCATCCAATATCAAAGTCAAAGTCAAAAGTCAAAGTCAACTTTATTGTCAGATCTGCAATATGTACTGTACAGGACATACACAGTACCGAAATTGCGTTTCTCTCAGTCCCTCGGTGCAACAGTAAACATCTAAACATTGAAACACTGAAACATTTAATAATAGACATAAGCATAAAATAGTAAAACTAACACTGTCCTGAGTTTTTTGCATAGTGGTATAAGAGTATGAAAATTTACACCAACTCTAAAACTAAAACATTAAACATTTAATGAACATAATACTGTCCTGAGTTTTTATCTTTTACCCGCTTCTCCCTTTTCAGATCATGGGGGTCACTGGTGCTCATATCCAGCTATCACTGTGCAAGAGGTGGGGGACACCCTTGACAGATCTCCAGTCCATCACAGGGACACATAGAGACAACCATTCACTCTCCCACTCACACCTAGACTATTCAGAGTTACCAATTAGCTATAACATAAGAACACCAGAAAAGGCAAAACCATTCAGAAGAGGATTGTTAATTTAAAATAACAATGGTTTTATTTAATTGTGTTGTGTTATATCTTATTTTATTATATGTTTTGAAGGCTCGCTTTTATCAGAGTTTAATCTTATATGTCACTTTGCAGAATGCAAACGCTGCAAAACATGTCCCTATAAACAGATCTCTGTGCAACACGTGAGTTTTATACGACAAGCCAGACCAGCACTGATTTTATTTGACAGTTTAACATTTCAATTCAAGCAGAAACTTAAGAATTCAAAACAATGTATATTTTTGCTTGTCTTGTCATGAAGCAAAAACAAAAATAGTTGTTGAACATGTTTATTGTAGGTTTTTAGTCTGTAAGTAAAAGCAACAACAACAAAAAACTTATTTTTTTTTTTGTAATTTTCAAGTCCATCAAGTTCTATCAAGTAATAAGAATAAAAACATGTTGTTAAAAAAAAAGTAGCACTTACAATTGAATTGATGTGGTTAGGTAGTCAAATATCGAAACAAACTTGACTTTAATGTTCTATTCATGCTAAAATGAGTACCGTACTATTTATATTTGTCAAATGGGTCATTCCTGTTTTCACTATTATCTCAATGTTAAAGATATGCATTTTGAATTATCGGTAAAGGTCTTTTTACAACTTGAACCAATAGGATGATGCTGCAGAACACATCATCTGTGATAAGAACTGTCATAAGAACACTTGATGCGTCTTAAATAATCAAGTTTTGTGAAAAAACAATTAAACATTGATCATGATGAGTTACTTTATTTGAGTTGTTTATTCCTTCATGTCTTTCAAGGTTTTAATCATTTATTGGATTACAGTAAATACTGTAGTTAGGATTAGTAATGGTTGGAGATCTTTGATGCCTAATCTCTGCACATGCTGTCACTGTGATATGTTTAATCAGATATTTCAAACCTATTTCAAAAATAAAAAAAATACTTTAAGCCTTACAGACATCCAGTGTTTTCTGATAATAAACACAAAACTGAAACTTGGATTCTTTCCTTCAATCTAATATAATTTTGCAGAAAGACTCATGAAGAACTTGGACTTTTTGAACAATTCTAAGCATTTATTCAAGACAAATGTACACAGCTATTGGATTTTTTTAAGGGAATAATGTTTTACAAGTGTCAGTGTTTAGCAGGAGGGCCCAATGTGAATCATAAACATTTGTGAATGATTAATGTAATGCATGTAAATGAACCTTGAGCTGATTCTGCAGTTTTACTTCCTCATATCACATCTATCAAATCATATAAGCAAATGGTGGATTAGGAGAGAACAAAGTCACTTTTTATTTTGTTTACTTGATTAAATAAAATGAAAACTGACATTTTATACTTCATCATCCTCGGAGTTTTCAAAGGTGAGTTTTTATTTTTTATTTCATTTTTCATAGTGTTTCCAGAAAACTTACAGCAAAACACCACACGGTTTGTTTCTGTTGAGACAAATAATGTTTATTACCGTCTTATATCCTGAGTAAGTTCTGTAAGGTGCTGATCAAGATCATACAGTTAGAAAGTAAGGAATTTTAACAAAAGTTTTAAGTTTTTCATTTTAGTTTGTTTAGTTCATTTGTTTACTAGTAAATTATTCTGGTTAAAATAAATTTATTAATGTAGGTTTGAGAGAGGAGTGAAGGAAGCCATCTTTGTGAGAGAGCTTGTCCATCATTAAACAGGGGTGGAGGCCTCCGTGTTCAACTGTCCCCATCTCAAAGTGCTGTTATTGCTAGTGTCACTCTGCCCTCTGTGAATAGCAAGAGGCCATCAGGACATTAACATTCACTTAGGCTGATGGTCCTCCTTTTGCATGTGAACAACTAGTTCTGGCTGTCAGCAGCAAACTGGTTGATCCACTATGAGAAGTTTCTGCTTATAAGACTGAGTTTGTTGCAGCTCCTCAGACTGAATGTGTTCTGGATAAAAGACAAAAAGTTTCAACAAAAAAGAAAAAGTCCAGAGGACCTGATTCATCCTTATTAGATTAGATGAAAATATTTTTCATTTTCCACATTATTAACTTACTTGTAGAGTTTAAGGTTGAGATTTTGATCACCCAGGAAGTGCAAGTTGTAAAAAAATGTTTTGTTATTGTAGCAACCTGTCATAATTAACGCCGGTCAGAGGCTCATGTTGTGATTTAACATAATTTTTTAACCAACCAACTGTCTCCTCCAGGTTTATCTGAAGGAACTGGTGCGTTACCAGATGATTCTCTGGTTGCATCTGTTGGAGGGACGGTGACGTTCAGAACAAACATAACTCCAACAGAAACACCACTTCTGTCTGTGCTCTGGATGTTCAGTGGTGATGATGGTTATGAGCCCATAATATCCTCATCGCCTGCTGGAAACTCAACAGCACCAGAGTATGAAGGCAGAATCACCGTGTTCATGTTTACTGGAGCTCTAGAGCTCAGGAATCTGAAACTCAGCGACAGTGGACAGTATACTGTTGACATGTTACTGCCAAATGGTTTACAACAAACAGGACGTACTACGCTGAGCATCTATGGTGAGCAGATGTTGAAATCTTACACTAAATATCTTAATCTTAACCGTTTTAAAACTTGACTTTTTAACAAAGCTTTTTTACACTAACTAATGACCTCTCATATGTCCTTTTTTACTTCCTTTTCATGTGTGACAAAGAAAAGATTGCTGTAGATGCTTCTATACCATATTTACTTCTCTCATATTAATGCTAGAAAAATCCATATGATCAAAACATACTGTATATAGAAATAGTTATAAATTTAATATGTGATTATTTGCTTTGTTTCATCCAAGCCAAAACATATTTTGCATTAGTTTCGCAAATTAAACTTTAGCATTAAGTTATTTGAGAAACTAAAGTAAAGATTGTTAGAAATGTCTGCTAACAGTAGAATACATTTATATATTTAAAGATAAAATTAGGAACCAACAACATATTAGTGTTGACCAAAGCTTGTTGAATTTGTGTAACACCATATTGCATCAAAATGTGTAAAGCCATTTGCTAAAAGTACAAACTGTTGTAGTTTTAAAACAAAGGATCAACAATTTAGAAAGAGTTTTCTTTACCAGTCAACTTGAGCAGGTTTATGTCTGATAATTCATTTTATATTTTTTTGTATATTTTTTCCTATTATACTTATGTTAATTGTTGTATTTCATTATTATAAAATGAATAAATGAATAAAACAAACAAATACATGTAATCTTTCTCCCTTGTTCTCCTGACTCCTGAAGTCAGCACAGCAATGTACAAAGCATGAAAACAACTATAAGTGTTGTTAGGAAGTTATCTTGTGCTTTGTGTGTTATCTCAAGCTATTTTAATCAATTGAACATGAATCTAAAATAATGTACATATTATTGAGTCACTTTAACCAAATAGATGAAGAAGAGAAAACAACATAATAGCTAAAAAATGTAGTCTATATTTTCAGATGGGATGGACTGCTGTTTTTATGACTCAGCAGTTCAAACAGAAACCTATAAGTCATCAGCAGTGACATGTTAAACTTCGCGCTTCATTATTTTTCAGTTTGATTTTATATGACAGACTATTGTGATATGTTGTTTTCCTCCCACAGAGCCAGTCTCCAATGTCGGAGTAATTCCAGCAACAGCAGACCTGGTTGAGTTCAACAGTTCTGTCCGTCTGTCCTGCTCCTCCTCTGGATCTTCTCTCTCCTTCCTCTGGATGAACAGCAGCTCTGAGCTGACAGCCAGTGACAGAGTTCATATCACTGATGGAGGATCCACTCTGACTATAATCAGTGTGACCCGATATGACCAGGGACCATACAGCTGTCGTGTGTTTAATCCTGTCAGTGCTGAAACCAGTGAACCAGTAAACCTCTCCATTAGTTGTGAGTTTCAACATGTTTGTT
>JBBPBX010087395.1:0-14712 GCA_038048925.1 Garcialebias charrua
ATATATATAGTATATATATAACACTATTATGGATCTGGTAAGCTGGACTTTCAACACAATCGACAAAATCTTTTCAACAAAAGGACAGGATCGTGGAGAGCCCTCATGTCCTGCCGAGACTCATGCTGCAGGGTACATCAGGGATCCGTGGGGCGTTTGGCAGCTGATGTGTCTTTCAGTTCTTTCTCAGGAGGATGCTGAAGACGTTTATATAATTGGATTCATGATAGCAGGTTTTCTACTTTTTGGCATTGACGAGTCCCTATGTTATCACTTTTGAAGAAGACATTGGCAGCAGTTTCGGCCGTGGCAAAACTTCCAAGTCTGTGTGAAGGTTTGGGTCATGCTAGCCTGGTTGAAACCAGACCCTTGTCCTTCACTTCGCTTTGGACTAGGGTCTGGCATTCCTCCCATTGAAAACGATTTCTCCTGGAGATTTTTGAATGGACCAATCAGAGAACAGAAGGCGGAGTTTTGTTAGTTTAGCCTGGCGAGGTCCAGGCTATCAGATAAATTGCTCAGAAACCACTCGGTGGATATTTTTTCTGCCACCAGTGTGTAATTATATGGCTCTAATTTACTGACTGTTGGCCTAGATAAAACATTTGAGATAAAATTCGATTTTTTATCATTTATTTTCGTAGCGCACCCGAGGCTGTTTGGAAAATGTCAAACCGAAACTATTTAAATCCAGCAGATTTGACCATTTCGTGAATTGATTTAGGAACTGTTAAGCTCAGGAACACTTCTGATATAACGTCAGCTAAGAAATATATTTTTTATCAGCAGAGAAATAATAGTTTTTTACCTTGTTTTGATGAAAATTCCTTCGTGGCGGCAGCCATTTTGAATGACGACGTCAGTCGACATCGTTCAAAACTCCGCCTTCTGCTCTCTGATTGCTCAGGAACACTTCTGATATAACGTCAGCTAAGAAATATATTTTTCTCAGCAGAGAAATAATAGTTTTTTACCTTGTTTTATTGAAAATTCCTTCGTGGCGGCAGCCATTTTGAATGACGACGTCAGTCGACGTCGTTCAAAACTCCGCCTTCTGCTCTCTGATTGGTCCGGTCAAAAATCGGCCGGAGAAATCGTTGTCTATGGGAGGAATCCCAGACTGTGCAGTGAAGGGAAATGAGAATTGAGCGGAGCTGTGCAGGAAGGCGAGGGCCAGGCTAGGGTCATGCTACGAGTACTCAAAATCAGCTGATTTACGAGCTAAACTGTAAGATTTAAGCGATTTGTGAGAATTGCAGACACCTGCGGCTTCTAGGACTCACCACCATGTTGGAGTCGACCTTGAAGAAGGCACATAGCACGGATCAGTGGAGAGGAATGCCCATAAATCTGGCCATTTTGAATCTGGAAAGTACCAGCAAGACTCAAGGCTGACAAGAAAAAAACTGTCTGCCTGAAGAAAAACAATTGTGGCTTATCTGAATCTGACTCCCCGTTTGGCCTTGGATATGAGCCGACTATCAAATTTCTCCTGGGACTTGGGGAAACTAAAGAAAAAGCTTTGTCTATCACACAAATTATGTATCATGAGGACGTTTTTGTGTTCAAAATTAACACAGAAACAGAAATTATTAGATTTAAATGGATCAAAATGAAATGTTCTCCTTTTTCATTTTCACAATTACTATGTACTGTAATCTAAATACAGGATTTAGTATGGGTTTCATGCAAATAAATACTACAACTTCTTTCTGATTCAGCTGCATGTCAAAAATATTATACTCCAGTGCCATTAGTAAAGGAAAGATTTGTTCCATGATATTATCCTCCCTGCCTCCCTGGATCCCTTCCAATTTGCATACCGACCCAATCGCTCAACCGACGATGCCATCTCCTCTGCCCTCCACACAGCTCTCACACATCTGGACACGAAGGACTCTTATGTTAGAATGCTGTTCATCGACTTCAGCTCGGCATTCAACACCATCATCCCCCAACAGCTCATCCTTAAACTGGACAGTCTGGGGCTGAACACCTCAATGTGTAACTGGCTGCTAGACTTCCTGACCGGGAGACCACAGACAGTACGGGTCGGGAGTAACACATCTAGCACCATCACATTGAACACAGGGGCCCCACAAGGATGTGTGCTGAGCCCCCTTCTATTCACCCTGCTAACACACGACTGCACACCATCATACAGCTCCAACCACTTCATCAAGTTTGCGGACGACACAACAGTGGTGGGTCTCATCAGCAACAACGATGAGACGGACTACAGGAACGAGGTGAGCCGCCTGGCCTTGTGGTGCGGACACAACAATCTCACTCTCAACGTGGAGAAGACAAAGGAGATTGTTGTGGACTTCAGGAAGAGGGATGCCCAACATGCCCCTCTGACCATCAACAGCACCGCAGTGGAGAGAGTGGACAGCACCAAGTTCCTGGGAGTGCACGTCTCAGAGGACCTGTCCTGGAGCAGGAACACTGCATCACTGGCCAAGAAGGCTCACCAGCGTCTCTACTTTCTCCGCAAGCTGAAAAGGGCTGGAGCTTCAACCCCCATCATGTGCACCTTCTACAGAGGTGCCATAGAAAGTGTCCTGACCAGCTGCATCACTGTGTGGTTTGGTGCATGTACTGCATCCTGCCGCAAGAGCCTCCAGCGCATCGTGAGAGCAGCTGAGAAGATCGTCGGCACCTCCTTCCCCTCACTGCAGGACTTACACAGCAACCGCCTCACTCGGAAAGCCCTCTGCATGGCAGGTGATCCCACACACCCACTACACAGCTGCTTCAGACTGCTGCCATCAGGGAGGAGACTGAGAAGTCTCCAGGCTCGAACCAGCAGACTGAGAGACAGCTCTGTTCATCAGGCAGTCAGGATGCTAAACACTCTGCCTGCTCTGCCTCCCCTCCCATTTGAACTGCCTTAACACAAAAAACTTTCTCACACATTACCACACAACACAAAGATTTTAACACTGGACTCTGTGTCATCAAACGGGTTATTCACTAAACTCTCGGTCATGTGCTCATTCAGTTTGCACTACTTCTCATATTTGCACTAATGTTTGTATTACATTACTGCCTATAGTCATACTACTGTTTACATTCACTGTTTACATTTATTAATACTGTTTACATTTATTACTACTGTTTACATTTATTACTACTGTTTACATTTACACTACTTTTATATCTACACTACTGCTGATACATATACAGTATTCTCTGACTAGCCTTATTTAAGGATGCCCAATGTGCCTTATGTGCCTTACTGCATATGCCACTTTGCCTCTATACCAACATCAACTACCTCATACATATACTGTGTACATTAACTCATATGCTGCTTTGCCACTCTTTGCAAATGTCAATGCTAGAACCTTCAGTTTATTTTATAGATATACTTTTTATACTTTTTATACTACTATGAAAAAACTCAGGACAGTATTACACTTTTATTATTTCATTTTATGCTTATGTTCATTGGGTGTTTGGTGTTTCAGGGGTGTTTGGTGTTTCAGTGTTGGTGTAAATTTTCATACTTTCATACTACTATGAAAAAACTCGGGACAGTGTTACACTCTTACTATTTTATGCTTATGTTTATTAAATGTTTTAGTGTTTAGTGTTTAGACGGTTACTGTTGCACCGAGGGACTGAGAGAAACGCAATTTCGGTCCTGTGTATGTCCTGTACATATTGCAGTTCTGACAATAAAGTTGACTTTGACTTTTTTACTTTGATGTTCATTAAATGTTTAGTGTTGGTGTAAATTTTCATACTTTTACTACTATGCAAAAACTCAGGACAGTGTTACACTTTTACTATTTTATGCTTATGTTTATTAAATGTTTCAGTGTTTTAGTGTTTAAATGGTTACTATTGCACCAAGGGACTGAGAGAAACGCAATTTCAATCCTGTGTACTGTATGTCCTGTACATATTGCAGTTCTGACAATAAAGTTGACTTTGACTTTGATTATTACTGACCTTTTTAGTTACAAGATTTTAGTAAGTAAAGTACCTAAACTTATACTTTTATCTGCATTTCAAAGGAATATATACTATCTTTTTTCTACACTGCAGTTTTGCAATTTAAAAAACAATGTGATTATTTTCTCTGCTAGCTGCAACAAATACAACAGCAACTTAATTTTCCACATTTAAAACAAGATTGAAAAAGTTGTTTGTTAAAGCATCCAATGGGTTTTAATGGCTCTGAATGTTTCAGATCAGACTATTTCTGTTGTACTTTGAAGTATCGTACACGATAAGTTGTGTGACAGTGTCATTCTGTCACATATAGGTCTTATCAGTATGTTAAGCACTTGAAAATTTCTCATTATCTTGGTCATAATTTGGACATTTACTGTGCAACAGGAACATCCAGTCAGGGGGTGCAAGTGTCTGTTTGTCATGAAAATAATTAAAATAAAAAGAAGTACTGGTAATGCTATAAATGTCACATCTGTATAATTCCAGTCATATCAACCTTTTTAATCAATTATTTTTAGTATCAGTGAATTTGCGTATTTCCTGTTCAAACGGAGGTGAGATGTGCGAGGCGACAAGCAGAGCCTCGTGTCAGATTGCACGATCCAACACAAATAGAGCTGAGCATGCTCACATGAAAGATCGCATGCCACCAATGAAATGTTTACAGAAACTTCTGTTAAAGGTCCTCACTTTCCGTTGAACAAGTGATGTAATTTACATACATATACTGCATGTTTAGTTTTACTGATATGAGTAGAGATGAAAAGTTAAAGCAAAAGCAAGAGGTGGGTCAGGCAATACCTCTGCCTCAGTAAAGATGGAGCCCACTGGCTTCTTCTTCTATGGTAAGCACAATTTAAAAAATGAAAGTCAGCTGCACCACATAATCTGGTTGGCCCACTGTGTGCTCCTTGTGGGACTGAGTTTATTGTGGTTCCTCAGACTGATGAAGTCCTTCGGATGAAGGATGAAATGTTTCAACCAAAAACGAAACCATCCAGAGGATCTGACTTAACGTTGTTGCACCACATAATGTGTTTTTTTCTTTCTTTTGCTTTACACATAAGCTTAAAATTCCTCAAATCTGAACTATCAGTCAAAATACAAAGTGGCACACCATGGAAGAGAGCTAAAAAAAGGTTTCTTCAAAGCATAAGGAAAAAGTTAAGGCTCAGCTTGAGCTCTGGGGCCAGTACTGCCAACATGTTTTCAAGGTACCGGTAAATTTTTTGTGATGGATTTATCCATTTTAATGTAATTATTTGGCAAATTGACAGTTATTTATGTGGAAGTCCAACAAGATCTAATAGAGGATGGCACAGATACAAGATGTTATGTGTAAAATCCATCCATGCTGGCTGAACCATGACAGAAACTAACAATGTTAAGTCAGATCTTAAGACAGAACTTTATTGATCCCGCAGGAAATTGTTGTCTGGACATTTTTTGTTTGTTTGTTTGTTTTTTGCTGAGACGTTTTGACCTTCATCCAAAGGACTTATTCAGTTCGAGGAGGCACAAACAAACTGGAGTCCCACAAATATCACAGTTCTATAGTGGGGGAAAGAATAGTTTGCTGGGGCCTCATGTACAAAGACTTGCGTGGATTTCCTACTGAAAAGTGACGTACGGTCAAATCCAGAAAAGTGTGTACGCACAAAAAAATCCAGATGTATCAAACTGTGCGTACACCGGAATCCACGCACATTCCTTTTGTACATCACAACCAACGTGGAACTGAGCGCACGTGAGACACCTCCCCTGACACGCCTTCATTTACATATGTTAAACAGATGCAAATTACTTCCTGCATGTGTGAAGGACATGTTTGTTTGATCCCTGCGCGATCAGAAATTATTTCTAGATTCAGGAAAATAATGAATTTAATATAATATGAGTGAGGAAAATAATCCTAAGTAAGAATAGTAATAAAATGTGTTTATCACACAAAGAACGAGTGATTGTGTGTCGGATTTGTGTGTGCGCGCACACCCTGCTTTGGTGCGCCAGCTCATCCATTCATTCTGAGTGAAAATATTAACTTTGCGCACGGGTTTATTACCATAATTACTGTAAACACAGAGGAACTTAGATGTTTGGTTGAACATAGATCTTTGTTTATTTAATAGATGATATGAAGAAACGGGTCTGTGCGTCTCAGTGGAGAGTTTTCATGACATGACATGATGTTGGAGTCTCCAAACGCTGCGCGCGCCACATTGTGCGCAATCTGTTTGTCTGTGAAGCCTTTACTCTCCTACAAGTTATATATGGTGTACTTTCACGTGTCATTTTGGAGAAATCTACAATAAACGCAGATTATTAAACACCTCCACTGCCGTGTAACACCGGCGTGGGTGCGCGCGCGCTCCAAAGCGCGACCACTCAGCCTTTGGAATCATATGGATGAGACATTCCATTAAATATGATCAGGCTTTGTGTGGACTGGACTGCCCTGATCGGCCTGCCAGCTCCCTCAGGAAAGCTCCTGTGGAACAGTTTGATCGCTGCTTCTGCACGCGTGATGCACGGCTCCTGCATGTGTTGCTCCAGAGCGCAGCAGTGCCAAACTGAAAAATGATTATTTCTGAAAACGGCTGATAAGCCATATCCTAGATCAGAAAATTATATCTGTTTATAAATAAATGCTCTGCGTGTTACACTATTTATTATATTCTCCAGTAAGGCTGAATGAATCCGTTCCTGTTAAATTTATTCTTTGCACAACTTTGCGCGTCCTTTATTTCACTGCGTCATGTGGATGTAATACTTGTTAATCGTGTGTTTGGTGGGAATATTAATCATTTTCACATCATGAACAGTTAATAATAATAATAATAATAATAATAATAATGAATTCAATTTATAACGCACTTTTCATTAATGGAAATCTCAAAGTGCTACAAGGTGCAACAGAATTAAATGTCAATAAAACAAATAATAAAACAATTAAAATCAACAACAGTGTCAGCTATGATCAAAAGTAGAATCATGAGGAGTATAGTATGCTCGGTTGAAAAGAAAGGTCTTCAAGCCGCTCTTAAAGTCAACCACAGACTGTGGGGCTTCAGTTTCTCTGAATCACCTGTAAGTGTCGCCAAAGGAACAATAACCACAGAAACGTGCGTACGCCAGCAGGGGAGCTGGCGTGGAAATGTACTTGGATGCGCAGATATTCACGTTCATTTCATTTTTGTTACATACGGGGTTTTGCGTGGAAAGTGACGTGCGCAATGTTTTTGTGCGCACGCACGGTTGATACATGAGGCCCCTGGTGATGAGATGGTTTCTGGGGCCAGCCCTCTCCCCCGTCAACTCCTCTGGAACAGTTCTGCCAAAATGGTCAAAACACCAAAGTTCATGCTCAATAATCCAGGTAGGTTTTCCACTATGGGAGTGTGGTTTGTGGGACTCCAGCTTTTGTGCCTCCTTGGACTGAAGAAGTCCTTAGGATGAAGGACGAAATGTCTCAGAAAAAAAAAAAAGAAACTGTCCAGATGACCTGACTGAACAGTATTGGATTTATGCCTGGATTACTGAGCATGAACTTTGGCATAACAGAGACCTTGTTGTAAATACCATACTATACCATACCATTTTATTTATATAGCACTTTAAACAGCGACAAGGCCAACCAAAGTGCTGTACAAACAAACAAACAAACAACAGGCAACACACACAATGAAGTACTTTGTACAAAAAATAGACATAAGAACATTGCAGATTATAAATAAAACAACCAAACACAGATCAGTGTTGAAAGCAACAGAATAGTAATGGGTCTTTAGACGGGATTTGAAAACCGAGAGGGAGGGAGCCTGCCTGGGCCTGCTACAGAGAAGGCCCTGTCACCTCTGCGTTTAAGACAAGTTCCTGGAACTGTTAAAAGTACCTGGTCTGCTGACCTCAAAGCACGTGGTGGGACATATGCAGTGTTTCCCCTACCATTACAGTATACAAGCGGGGTGCCCCACCCCGCCAACAGAACTGAGCACCCCGCCTACCAAACCGAACTTGCCCCCCCACCCGGCACTGACATAGCACTAAGCTGCACAAAATACAGGCTCTCTAGCTAAAAAGCTAAAGGGGCCTCTTTCCACATGCTGAAAGATCTCTACCCCTGCTCAAAAACTGTTGGTACAAACTTAGCTCAGACATGTCTCCGTCCCTCCCCATCAACAAAAATTATGGATGAGATGAGCACCCCGCCATGGCAAGTTAACTAGGGGAAACACTGCATATGGGTGTATCAAATCAGTGAGATAGGCGGGGGCAAGACTGTTCAGCGATTTGTAGAAATACAGGAGAATTTTGAACTGAATTCGAAGATGAACCGGTAGCCAGTGCAGGGAGGCCAAGACTGGTGTAATGTGCTCTCTTTTGCGTGTACTGGTTAAAAATCGGGCTGCTGCGTTCTGTACCAGTTGTAATCGTGCAATGGTGGTCTGACTGATACCAAACAGGAGTGAATTGCAGTAATCAAGCCTAGATGTGATAAATGCGTGAATTACCGGTACTGTCTCTAGGTTATTCTTGGATAATATGGGCTTCAGCTTAGACAGTCGCCTCAGCTGGAAAAAACAGGATTTAACGATCATATTTACTGTACATAGCTGTTGAGTTTCATGGAAGGATCCATTATCACTCCCAGATTTGTGACTTTTTGTTTTTCAGACAGGGCTAGAGCAGAAAGGTTGATGCAGTGGTTCGGGATTGTGTCATTGGGAGGGAACAACATGGCTTCAGACTTCTTTTCATTAAAACTTAAGAAATGTAAAGCCATCCAGTCCCTGATGTCACCCAGGCAGTCGAGCAGAGGTTGAATAGAGCATGTATTTGTATTGGATCGTTTGATTTATGATCTGCAATGTTTTTTATGTTTTTTCGTGTTGTACTTCATTGTCTGTGTTGCCTGTTGCGTGTTTTGTTTGTCCAGCACTTTGGTGTGGACTTGTTCCTGTTTGAAGTGCTTTATAAATAAAATGGTATGGTATGGTATGGTATGTATCATTGTGTCTTAGGGGGAAGTAAATTTGACAGTCATCGGCATAGAAGTGGACAGGTATGTTGTGTTTCCGGAAAATAGCACCGAGTGGCAGTAGGTATAAGGAGAATAGGAGATGACCCAGGATGGACCCCTGCGGAACCCCCCCATTTAAGTGCTGCCACTGCAGAACTAAAATCGTTGATGGAAACACAAAAGGATCTGTCGGAGAGGTAGGATCTGAACCAATTGAGGGCTGACCCTGTGATGCCCACCCACTGCTCCAACCTAGCAATCAGGATATCATGGTCAATGGTGTCGAAAGCGGATGTGAGGTCCAACAGGACAAGCAGCACAGAGTCACCAGTGTCTGTGGATAGGAAGATGTCATTAAAAACCTTCAGGAGGGCAGTTTCAGTGCTGTGGAGATGTTTGAAGCCGGATTGTAAGATTGTAAAACTTGCCAGATTGTAAAACTATACTGTAGTTTGTGGTAAATTCAAAATAACAGAACTATAGTGTGAAAACAACATGCTTAAGAATAAGATCTGCATACATTCACAGGCATAAAGGCTCATCTCTTTCTTGTGTGCAGTTTCCAGACTCATTGATGCCTGCTCTACAGAATATTCTACTATGAGCTCTGAAATGAAAACAAAACTGCACACAACCATGGCCACGCATCCACTGTGAAGCTGGCATCCATAATGTTTGCATCAGGGTAGATCACTCTGAATTACTCTAATTGGGGGCCGAGATGGGGCAGAGGCAATACGGCTAACCCAGGACCCGAAAGCCTCAGACTCGATCCACAGCCAATCCCACATGTCGTGGTGTCTTTGAGCAAGATACCCAATATCCAATTGCTCCCCGGGTGCCCACATAGCTGGCTGCCCATCTGGGTGCATCCCAGGTGTGATGGGTTAAATGCAAAGAACCAATTTTGCCTTGAACATACAATGATGACAACATATAACACTTATAATCTATCAAATGAAGCCAATCAGGTGACCAACACAAAAACATTCCTGCCATAACAGGAAGCCATAAACCAGACCACACCTTGCCACATGTTATTGCCTCACATGTCACTGCTGTGTAACATTTGCAACATCAATGTCCTGATCTTTTTGTTTTATAAAGAACATTTTACTGATTATGGTTGTTAGAATGGTATCCATTTCATTGCATTGTAAGTAGATTGAATTGAAACATATGTGACTGAATCAGACCTCTTATTTTCTGTGTACCATCCAGAGATGGTTTTCTCTTATGGCTGTGCACAATATAAGTGAACATCACTGAAACTGGTTAAAATAAGCGATGAGCTAGTAATAGAACATCATTTCTAAAATAGCATCATGATCTTTGTACAAACTGCAGCTCCAGTCCTGTGTGATCACTTCTCAAATAATGAAAGTAGCATTCTGCAGAGGTGGGCAACATTTATTTTTCCTCCAATGGGCCACATCAAGACATTTAAAGCAATCAAAGGGCTGCATACAAATTGGAAGATACATTTTATTTATGACATAATCTAGATGACCTTTTACAGGTTTTGTCTTATTGTAGCATAGTTGGCATGCTTTATAACACATCTTTCCAATATTATTTAGAAATATAAGACCCTATGTGTCATTTTTCACCACTTTTATTGTCTGTCCAACAGATCTCACTTGTAGGCCTAAATGAGTCTTCGAGGCTCAATGTGACTTATCTGTTTAAATAAAGGTTGAATGAATGAATATTCTGTAAACTGGCTCTTGTAACAATATATTATACGTTAGCTTAACATGTTATACATGTTAGCAGAAATATGCAAAACAAACTTATATACTGTATTTGTGTTTTTAAGTCTTTAAAGTTCAGTATAGTTCTGGAAACACAATGACTTTAAAAAAAATTGTTTTGTTTTGCGTAAAATGTCTAATTTAAATTTCCTTAAGTCTTGTTAATAAATTGCTTGTTCTTTTTTTTTTTAAATCAATCTTTTTTTTTTTGT
The DNA here is from genome assembly GCA_038048925.1 of Garcialebias charrua. Classification (NCBI taxonomy): domain Eukaryota; kingdom Metazoa; phylum Chordata; class Actinopteri; order Cyprinodontiformes; family Rivulidae; genus Garcialebias; species Garcialebias charrua. The sequence continues at coordinate 10,953 of JBBPBX010087395.1, forward strand.
TGTAACTGTTTTTTTTTTGTTTTTTTTAAACTAAGGATATTGGTGACCTAATGGAGATTGTCCAAGGGCCACTTTTGGCCCTCGGGCCTTAATTGCCCACTACTACATGTACAAAGTGTAAAGGACTTCATACTGTCTTCTTTCTTGTGTGCCAGATCTACCAAAGTTTATTAGAGCTCATAAAATGTGTTGGGGAAGACTCTCGGCTATCACCACACAAAGTTGAGCTCATTGTCTATAAAACGGTCTGATTTATAGCCATGGTTGGGTTTCCTAAGGTTGATTAGCTGTGGCAGCCATTTTAAATCAAGTTGACTTCAAAAGTTAATCAGTTGTAGATTTACATCTATTGATTACTCTCTCAGAGTTTCATTAAAATCCATCCAGATGAGATATTTTGCTAACAGACTGACAGGCAAATAAACTTGCACATGATCATTCTCCATTTATGAGATCATACAATTATTATACATTTATTCACTCTTACATTTTAGGGGAGTGGTGACATAGAGGTTAGAGAAGGTGGGCCTTTGATCGGAAGGTTGCTGGTTCAACTCCATGTACCAACAACATCAAAATGTGGGTGGAAATGGTGAAGCAACCACACCTGCTTCCACCCTCATTTGCCCCACTCTGGGCCCTTGAGCAAGGCCCTTCTCTCCCAGGTGCCCTAGATAGCAGCTCTCTGCTCCACACAGAGGGCTGTGGCAGCTCGGTGATCTGTGATTGTGTCAGGAAGGGCATCAGGTGTAAAAAAAAGCTATTGCCAATCCTTTGTGTGAGTTAGTTTGCTGTGGCGACCTCTGAAGAAGGGAGCAACCAAAAGAAGAACTCCTACATTTACGTTTGCTCGATCCGTTATCACGTTAAAGCTGCACTATGTAACTTTGCAGTCTGTAACTTTTCTAACAATATATTTTTAACATATTTCTTCACTCTGTCACTATCTACTGACAGACTGATGTTAGACAAAGTAATCTCTGAAAAAAACTATAGTCCCCTTGCTTCTCTATCAGCATTTATAAAAACACAGAGTGACCCGGACAATGACCAGCCAATAAAAACAGAGTTGTTTGTCACGCCCCAACCCACGCCCCCGCCTGTCCCAGCCCCAGCGCCGCGCACGTTCTCATTCAAAGGATTGCAAAGCGATGCAGGACTGATTTGTATGTGACACAAATGTATTAAATATCCCTTCTTCATCCCAGAGCTGGACTTTTCTTTTGTTTTTTTGCCAAAAGTCAAGTGATCGCTTCATCCTTCACTGACAGGAATGAGGAAATGGATTTGTCACGAGCGAAAAAAAACTCATGTCCAACGTGGCTGCGTGAAGCTCTGCTGATTTCAGGGTGTTTTTGTGTTGCTGGACCAGTGCTTCATGGTTTTATTTTATTTTTTAGAACGTTTTATTAACATATAATCACAGAACTTCGCAGCGCTGAGACGGGACATGTAGAGGAGGCGGAGCATTGCAGACATTCCAGACCTCCACTGACAGAAATGAGGAAGTCACGAGCGAATTAAATCATGTCCAACGTGGCTGCGTGAAGCTCTGCTGATTTCAGGGTGTTTTTGTGTTGCTGGACCAGTGCTTCATGGTTTTATTTTATTTTTTAGAACGTTTTATTAACATATAAACACAGAATATTGAAGCGGCTCCGAGCGGACATGCAGCAGGAGGCGGAGCTGAACTCAAGTTCAGCACGGACTGTGCATTCTGCTCCCTCCCCCTCAGAGTCATATATGGCTCTGAGGGGGAGGGAGCAGAATGCTTTTCCCTGCTGAAAATATTTCTAAGTCCTGCGCAAAACAGAAAGTTACACATAGCACCTTTAAGCTTTGCTGCAATTGAGTGCATCGGTTTTTTAGTTTAACATTGTTTTAAGCCATGCACACTAGCCGTGTTTCCATCAAGGTTTCTTGATGTGCATTTTGAAGTATCGCATCAGAAAAGCTGAATGGAAATGGCACGATTCGAATTAACTTCCTCTAATTCTCAAATCAGAGCCGATACGCAAAACGAGAGATGGAAACAGATTTGCCAACTCAGTTCTGATGTAGCGAACATTCACGTCACGTGACTGATCAGCTGTTTCCGCTGTAACATCGCTAAAACTAGTTGGCATGACAGAATAAATACAACTTGCCCGATAGCAACACATACCTGAAATATTCTCTCCATTTGCCGAGATGTGTGGTCGGGTCCTGTTTTCAACCGCTACTTCCTGTTTACTGTAGACATGCGTAACGCTGACGTCTGACGTAATGCCGCTTTGCGTGGCCTGGTGTATGAGCTTCAAGCCAGTTGATGGAAACACTTCTGATTCGCATTCATTTTTATTTACATTTTTGCGAAATTTCAAAAATTCGCTCAAAATTCGAATTGAAAATAGATGGAAACACGGTTATAGATGCATTGCTTGGTCTTGGGAGTTCAGGAAACCTAAAGGAACCTGCCCAACAACAGAAGGACTCATACGTGCGTCTGCTCTTTGTGGACTTCACATCTGCCTTCAACACCATGATCCCCCAAACTCTGATAGACAAACTATCTACACTTGGACTAAGCCCCTCTATTTGTAACTGGGTCTTAGACTTCTTAACAAACAGACCACAGTCCGTGAAGATCCACAACTTCTCCTCTTCCACCATCACCCTCAGCACTGGCTCTCCTCAAGGATGTGTGCTGAGCCCTCTTCTGTTCACTCTGCTCACATATGATTGTACAGCCACACTTCCAGGCTGTCATATTGTTAAGTTTGCAGATGATACAGCTGTGGTGGGATGCATCACAGATAATGATGAATCCAGCTACAGACAGGAGGTGGAACATCTGGAGAGCTGGTGCAAAGAGAACAACCTTCACATGAATGTGAAGAAGACGAAGGAGATGATTGTGGACTTCAGAAGGAACAAACACACCCACACCCCACTGTATATAGGTGGATCTGCGGTGGAGGTGGTCTCCAGTTACAAGTACCTGGGTGTACACTTGAATGATAACCTCAGCTGGAGCAATAACACCACCAGCCTGATCAAGAAAGGTCATCAGAGACTCTACTTCCTCAGACGGCTGAGACGAGCCGGTCTGAGAAGCTCAGTCCTCACCTCGTTCTACAGGTGTGCAGTGGAGAGCGTCCTGTGCTCCAGCATCAACGTGTGGCATGGAGGCTGCACAGTTGCAGAGAGGAAAGCTCTACAAAGAGTGGTGAAGGCTGCACAGAAGTCTGTGGGAGTCAGTCTCCCCACCATCACAGACATCTACACCTCCAGATGCAGAAAAAGAGCCACCTGCATCATGAAAGACCTCACTCACCCAGCACACTCACTCTTTGCACCACTCCCCTCGGGACGGAGGTTGAGGAGCATCAAATGTAGAACCACTAGACTGAGGAACAGCTTCTACCCTGAGGCTGTCAGACTCATGAATAAATAAATAATAAGAATAAACACTGCAAAATGTCACATCATGCTGATACTGATCTGTTTCTTGTTGCTGCGTTCATCTGTGACTATCTGCGTTCATCTGTGACCATCTGCTCATGTTCGTGCTGCTGTTTATAATGATGTTTTTCTACTACATTAGGGCTTAGTGTATTACTAGCTGATGTCTCTCTTAGTTAATCCTAGATGTTATTATTGTTTTTCTCTTGCATTTGTTGTTGGATGTAACTGGGACCCTGTGTACATAATCTCGTTTTCAACACATGTACTACATGCGGTGCAAATGACAATAAATTCTCTCTGACTCTGACTCTGA
>JBBPBX010087396.1:0-14712 GCA_038048925.1 Garcialebias charrua
TAGTAGTCTCTTCTGCAGTAACGGTTCTCTAACGGTTTCCATGGCAACTGTGTCAATCAATCTTACTCCAAGGGAAACAACGTGGCATGCGGAACAAAATATACGTTCCCCCATACATTTCAATGCATTTTAACACAAAAAATGAACCTTAACAACATAAATTACTGAAAGTTGTTACTTATCGATTATTAAATGTTTTATATTAAACACTAATATTTATTGCTCTCTTTAACTGAATATTGAATAATGCATAAAATGAGATCTGCCCTTGATGGCAGCTACACTCCCACCAAATCACTTGTGATTTCTATTATAACTCTATTATGAACTTGTGAGTGGGTCTATTCTGCCTCTAGCAGTGTAACTGTCTTATGAATAGGCCTGTCCAAATGTACTTGTTTGAGTCTCTTTCCATGACAATCTAATACAGAGTCACTGATCAACTGCTGCACCTTGCGAACACATCCATCTTCACTTGGATACACCGCTGTGACCTTAGCGAGTTTCCACTTGTTTCTAGGCTCTGTGTCATCTTGCACAATCACTGTGTCATTGACTTTAGCATTTCTCCTTGTTCTTTGCCATTTAGTTTTTGCTGTAGTCTCACGTCTGAATTTCCTGCATTTCACACAGCTGTAGATATAGGAGCCTACTGCTCGACTACATCCAACTATCCAAATGCCGTTTGCTCTTAGCTCATTTATTGTCATGCCCCGACCTTGATGTTTCACTCGCTGATGATAGTGATCAATCAGCAACCTTGTGACATGGCTGGTCTTTGGTAAAATAGCTGGATACTTGACGTGTGGATGTAACGTAGCTTGCTCTAATCTACCTCCCACTCGGAGGACTCCTTTGTGGTCCAGGAAGGGATTGAGTCGATAGAGTCTGTTTATCTTGTCTTCAGTTAACTCTTTTCGGGACTGAAGTTCCTTGATTTCTTTGGAGAAGACTGACCCTTGTACCATGGTTATGATTCTAAGTTCAGCTTCTTGTCTTTCTTCAAGACTTGTGGCTTCATGGGTTTTTCTTTGCTTCTTCTTAAACTCTCTTCCAAATCTGATAAGTCTTGCAATAGCCTTGACTAGTTTTGACCAGCTGGAGAATTTCACAAAACGTTCTGCCAGAGAATCCACCCTTGACGACGTATGGTGTACAACTACTTTGCATACTTCGGGGTCCTCTGATTGAAGTTCTCCCACCTTAGCCTCTTCATTGGGAAGCTCTTCTTGCCAGAGAAAACTTGTTGAAATGAAACGTAAATCCTCTTGAGAGAGGTGAGAATCTTCCACTTTCTTTTCAGTGAAATCAGCCTCAATCACTTTGATCACATCTGATGGTGTGACAACTTCTTTGACTTGGGTGCGACAAACGTAGTGCACTTCTTTGACAATACTCCTGTGACTACATCCAATAATGTCTCCATAGTTCACACAAGGATCAACACCTCCAACTATTGTCCAGCCGAGATCTGTCTTTTGGCCAAAAGGCTCATTGTCTTTTCCTGACACAACTGCTCTAGGTACCAGTGCTTGTGAACAGTTATAACCTATCAGCAGACCAACATCGCATTCAATTAGAGGTGCTATTTCATCAGCGAGGTGCTCCAAATGTGGCCATGCTCTCGCCGTCTTGGGTGTGGGAATATGGTTTAAATTGGCAGGGATGAACTCTCTTGTGTAGGTAGTAGGAAGGGAGATTTTCTTTGATGAGTAGAAACCTCTGATTTGTAGCCCTGAGATCCTTTGACTTGGAACAACTTCCTCTTTGTATGACAATGTAGAGAGCTTTAACTTTACATCTCTCTTTTCTGTATCCAGAACGTCTGCCTTTTCTTGCAAAACAAATGTAGTGTCGCTCTGAGTGTCCAGAAGGGCGTATACTAGCATTTCTTGTTCTGGGTTGCTTACTGTGGATAACCAAACTGGAATCACTGTAGATGTGAGATCACTCTTGTCACCTTGGATCACACGGTTTGAGATTGCCTCACTTAAAGTTTCTTTACTTTGTTCTTTGGTTTGTTTGGTTTCCCTGGCTTCTTTCATCCCTTTAATTTCTCTTTGTTCTTTATCTCTGTCCTTATTTCTTTTGAATTCTTTGTCTCGTTCTTCATGTAGGCACGTTGGGTGTTTTCCCTTGCAGGTGTTACAGATATTCCTTCTTTCACATTTCTTGGACAGGTGTCCAAAGCTGAGACATCCGAAACACAGTCCTTTTAACTTCACAAACTCCACTCTTTCAACTAGCGTCTTTTCCATAAACTTTCGACATGTCTGAATGTTGTGATTTAATTTTTCACAGAATACACATTTGTTTGTTTCTGTTTTCTCTTCTGAGCTGCTTGCAAACACCTTTGCTCCAACACTTTGAGCCTTTAAGGGTTTCAGCTTCTCTGAGTCATTTGCTTTAAGTGCATGTAGCGATGTCACTGGGTTGCACGCTATCTTGGCCTCTCTTGTGATAAAGTCAACAAAGTTGCTAAATGTTGGAAATGAACCATACTCCTCTTCAATCTGAATGACTTTTCTATTCCATCTTGCTGTAAGCCAATCAGGAAGCTTGCTGAGCATTCTCTGGTTCTCACTACAGTCATTTAGAACCTCAAGACTTGTTATCTGAGACATTGCTGCTTCACAGCTCCTGAGAAAGTCTGAGAACTCTCTTAGTTCAGTACTGTCCCTTGGTCCAATTTTCGGCCATGATGAAAGCTTATCTCTGAAGGCTTTGGCGATCATAAATGAACTTCCATATCTTTCCTCCAGAGTGTTCCAAGCTGTGTGGTATGCCAAATCTGTTTCCAGCAGGAAGTAACCTTCGATAGCCTTTCTTGCGGGACCACCAACATACTTTCGAAGATAGTAAATCTTTTCACTTACTGGGATGTTCTTTCTTTCAATAAGCATTTGAAAAGAAATTTTCCAGTCCTTGTACTTGATAGGATCACCACTGAAAACAGCGGGTTCTGGAACTGGTAGACGGCTAACGTTAATGGACTCTGCTAAAACCTTAGCTAGTACCATTATTCCATCTTCTTGTGTGGCATAACTAGGTTGCTGACTTGAGGTGACTTGTGACCTAATAAATGGTTGTGCACTTGGATTGAGGTTTGACGATGCACGCTTTGGTTCAGGTTGGCTTATTGGATTTGATGTGGTCCTTGGTTTGCTTGTACCATGCAGAAGCCCTGATATTTCGTCATCTGAGTTGCATTCTTGCTCATACACTTTCAGCCGTGCTTTGGCAGCGTTCATTTGTTTTACAGTTTCTAAACGTTCAAGCTCTCTTCTCCTTTGCTCTAATACTCTTTGAGTTTCGGCGTTCTCTGCTTCTTGTTTTGCAAGCCTTTCTTTGTTTTTTAATTCAAGCTCTTCGAGTTTCTTTCTTTCAGACTCCATTTCTTCCATCATCTTTAGAGTAGCTTCCATTGCAGCCAGTTCTGCTGCTGCTTCTTGCCTTTTGACAGACAGCTTGCTTGAGTAGCTTGAACGTGCACTTCTTGGTTGTTTAGAACTTTGGGAGGCTGTTGAGGTGAACACAGAGCTAGCTTCGCTCCATCTCACCGATCTCTTTTCTATATCTTTCTCATCTTGGGAGGCTGCTGAAGTGAACACGGAGCCAGCTTCGCTCCAACTCACCGATCTCCTTTCTATATCGTTCTCATCTTCTTTTGGAGCCGTGCTTTCTTGGGCTTGTTTTATAATCTTTTGGGAAACTTCATCACACGTGTCCACTCTGCGACGAGTGTCTCCATCAGGTGTTTCATAATTGCGCAGCTCTTCATAAACTTGCTTCACTTCTCTTGAAGCATGCTGGATTTGAACAATGTGATTATGTAAATTTGTTTTAATAGGTGCATCAAGAGCTCTTTTAGCCTGTTTGGCAACAGTTTTCCATTTGTCGTAACTAAACTTGAAATGAGTTTGCAGCTTGTTTAATCTTTCTTTAGCCTTCTCACTGTTCATTGTTTACTTTGGGCTTTATTAATTTAGTTTAACGTTAGTGTCCTTTTATTCAAGTTTGTAGTTTTAACTTAGCTTAAATACTACCCTTTAATGTGTTTATAAACTTGAATAAACCCCTGTTCTTCCTTTCTTTTCAAAATGAACCTAAATGTGGTGAGTTTAATTTCCCTTTTAAATACCACCCTTTGAATACATTTACAAACTGAAATAATTTTCTCTTCAAAGATCAAGTTAAGTGTGGTATTATGAACCTTAAATCAGAATAAAAAATCTTTCATTTGTTACAAACAGAAAATAATTTCAATGTCAAACAAAATTATACAACTTAATGCACACTTTTTCTTCTTTTGTTCACACTTAATTTGTTTGTATGAAACAAACAACTTCTTAACTTTAAACTTGTGCCCTTTACAGCAGGTTACCCTTTTAAGCACTTAACAGAGTCCCTTCAAAGTTAGCTAGGTTAATTCAACTGTTCACCATTAACTTATCTTAAAGGTGTTACTTGAGTAGATCAACCACGCTAAACTCCTGGACACTGCTGCTTCTGATTTGGGTGATGCTGCTTGCAGTACAGCACGTCTTCCTTTGATCCCAGAGAGTGACGTCACCGTTCAGCGAGGGCTCCTTGTCGGCTCCAGCTGTGGCGGGGGCTTCCCTCCTCCTTCTCCTCCTCTCTGCTCCTCTCTGCTCCTGGACTCCAGCACGCAGGCGTTCTCTGATTCCAGCAGCAGGTGTTCTCTGACGCACGTACTCAGCCGTTGACTTCTCAACCGTTAACTTCTCAACCGTTAACTTCTCACTGTGGACGCGCAGACTTGACTTCTCTGACTGCGACACGACCAGGCGTGAGTTCTGACTGTAGCACGGAGCGGCAGGAAAGGCTGAGTTCTGACTGTTACTCCTCTCGAGTTCAGTCATGGATCAACGTCGTTCTTGGGTTTTAACAGACATTTATTGTAGACAACTTAACTTAATGCCCCAAAAATGCCGTCAGAACTAAAAAGAAACACAGACCTAAATTAGTTCACGGCAAATAAAGATTTACAGAAATAAAAGACAAATACTGTACTGTAAAATACACAAATAAAACAATAAATCATACCTCATTGGCCACATTAACTCCAGAGGAATAAAGACGATTTTCTACAGCTTCTTCTTACAAAAAGAAACGTAAAACACCCCTTTGTCTTCAGGGGGAACTTCTTGTAGTAGTCTCTTCTGCAGTAACGGTTCTCTAACGGTTTCCATGGCAACTGTGTCAATCAATCTTACTCCAAGGGAAACAACGTGGCATGCGGAACAAAATATACGTTCCCCCATACATTTCAATGCATTTTAACACAAAAAATGAACCTTAACAACATAAATTACTGAAAGTTGTTACTTATCGATTATTAAATGTTTTATATTAAACACTAATATTTATTGCTCTCTTTAACTGAATATTGAATAATGCATAAAATGAGATCTGCCCTTGATGGCAGCTACATGAGTTATGGTGCATAACTTTCAGTTCCCTTTCAGTCATGTCTCTCGGTGCAACATATGCTATGGGAACGTAATTCATTGATGCCCTTGAAATGCTCAGCAAAATGCATGTGAGAACATCTGCCTTAAAACGACAGACATTTTCCAGCTGTTTTCTACAAGGTATGTAGAGAGCATAGCCTGAGAAGAAAAAATGCCAAATGTAGAAACATCAGCTTGATGTTACCACTGGACATATAGATAAAAAACACCAGCTAGAGACAGCATAAGCGTGCTCCACTAGTGCGATTACTAATTATTTCCTTTTTTCTCTGGAAAACCTGAGAAACAGGAGGAAAAGAGCAAGGGACCCATTACGCCACTAGCAATTGGGTAGCAATGTGGAGGTAGAAAACCTAGGTCAAGCACACGGTAACCTCCCAAGTCCCCAGGGGAAAATTTTTACATATACAAGGGGCACGAATGGCAAGTGGAGCCCATCCTGATGTGAGACCCATTAAGGAGAGGGGAACCCCTCCATTTAACATCTCCTAAGCAAACATAAAAACCAAGGGACACCCTTGTGTATGTTGTTGCTGTTTGTTTTGGGATAAAGCAATCAAAGCCTTAGGCCCTCAGCCAGTTCCCTTCAAAGGCCAGGCTGAAAGCCGCCACAACTCCGGACGTGGGTGTAGAAGCTGCCCACGTGCCTGAGTCAGCAGGTCCCTGTGAGGAGGCAATTGCCATGGTATCCCTGATAACATTGAGATCAACTCCGGGAACCACGGTTTCTGCGGCCATCTGGGGAATATCAGGATCAGGGAGAGGGCTCCCTGACGTACACGTTCCAGTGTCACCTCGATCAGAGGGACAGGTGGAAAAGCATCGTAGAGCACCCCTGCTGGCCAATCATGGGCCAGAACATCAATTCCCAACGGCGCATCTGTTTTCTTCAAAGAGAAGTAAAGGTCACACTGTGAGCTAGCTTTGCAAGCAAACAAGTCCACTGAGGCTCTCCTAAATCGTGACCAGACCTGTTCCACAACCCGTGGGTTCAGGCTCCATTCTGACGCCAGGAGAGGCCCTCTTGAGAGGGCATCCACTCCATAATTTAGTTCACCGGGAACATGAATCGCCCTGAGCGACAAGATTCTCGGAGCACACCACGTGAGCATCTTCTGCGTCAGTCCAAGGAGGGCCCAGGCCCTTGTCCCTTCCTCTCTGTTGATGAAGGACACTGTGGTCCTGTTATCTGATTTCACCAGGACATGCTGCCCTGCAATCAGACCTTTGTTAAAGAAGTATTTTACTGACAGGAATACGGCCAACAATTCCAGGAAGTTGACATGTAATCTTGCTTCCTGTTCATTCCAAAGGCCACGGGCGTTCTGATTTCTGCAGATCGCTCCCCATCCTGTTTTTGAGGCGTCCGTCGTGAGGACCACATGAGATGACACCCTACCCAGCGGGACCCCTTCCGTGAAGACAGAAAAGTCTCTCCAAGGTTCCAGGGTCCTCAGGCACTCTGAATCTATTCTAACCTTTCCTGCTCGACCAGGCAAGGCGGGTTGTGTCTGTTGGTTTAGCCATTCATTCAACCTTTATTTAGTCACGTAAATCTTATTGAGCTTCGAGGGCTCATTTACAAAAGCGACCTGCTACAATCGATCTACGTTCCCACCCTCATCTATGGTCATGAGCTCTGGGTTATGACCGAAAGAACGAGATCTCGGATACAAGCGGCTGAAATGAGTTTTCTCCGCAGGGTGTCTGGACTCTCCCTTAGAGATAGGGTGAGAAGCTCAGTCATCCGGGAGGGACTCGGAGTAGAGCCGCTGCTTCTCCACATCGAGAGGAGCCAGTTGAGGTGGCTCGGGCATCTGGTTAGGATGCCTCCTGGACGCCTCCCTGGTGAGGTGTTCCGGGCATGTCCCACCGGGAGGAGACCCAGAGGAAGACCCAGGACACGCTGGAGGGACTATGTTTCTCGGCTGGCCTGGGAACGCCTTGGGATTCCCCCAGAGGAGCTGCTCCAAGTGGCTGGGGAGAGGGAAGTCTGGGCCTCCCTACTTAGGCTGCTACCCCCGCGACCCGACCCCGGATAAGCGGAAGAAAATGGATGGATGGATGGACCTGCTACAAACTAAAGAATGATGAACAGCAATGGTACAAGTACATTAAACAATAGACAAAAGAAAAAGTAGCAAAAACTAGCAAACATTATAAGGTAGATGTACAAAATCAAAAACAGGAACAAATCAGCATTGGTTTTTGCCAGGATTCCAACAGATTCTGAAAATCATTTAGAGAGGTCAGGGCCGAGAGCTTCAGATTTTTTTGTAAGATATTCCAGGAAGCAGGAGCAGAGTAGGAGAAGGCCCTTTTTCCAAGTTCAGTCCTCACTGACGGAACACACTGAGGGACGGCCGTGGCGTAGTGGTAATGGCAGTCGTCCCCCGATCAGAAGGTTGGCGGTTCGAATCCCGGTTCCCCACACCATGTGTCGTTGTGTCCTTGGGCAAGACACTTAACCCCGAGTTGCTCCCGGTAGGACTGGAAAGCACCTTGCATGGTAGTCTGCCGCTACCGGTGTATGAATGTGTGTAGCATTCAATGTGTGTAGCACTTTGAGATTTTCACTAATGAAAAGTGCGTTATAAATTGAATTCATTATTATTATTATTATTAACACTGCAGGTAATCATGTCCTAAGAGCGCACACTGTAGCTACCATACTTGTAGGGCCCACATTTTCAGCAATGCGTGTGGCACACAGGGTATGGCTACCGCCAAGAGGCCTAAAAGGCGTTGGCTCATTTTCATGGGGACCCGCTGATCCAGTTTAAAATTTTCCAGGCAATGGCAAATCGAGGAAACTCGTTCCTTTGAGAGACATGCCCTGTACCGGACGGTGTCAATCTGTACTCCCAGAAATACGGTAAACCGTGATGGAGTTAGGTCACTCTTTTGTATGTTTATGACAAAACCGAAAGACTCCAGGTGAGAGACCACCCTGCAGGAGTGTGACTGGGCCTGTATTCTGCTTCTAGCCAGAATCAGGAGGTCATCCAGGTAGTTCATAACCCTGAGTCCTTGATTCCTAAGGAGGGTCAGGGCTGCATCCAGACATTTAGTAAATGTATGAGGAGCCGTCTTTAAACCGAAGGGTAATGCTTTGAATTCATAAGCGTTTCCCTCGAAAGCAAAACTGAGGAATTTTCTGTGTTTCCACCACACGCCTACGTGGAAATAGGCATCTTTCAAATCCATTGTACATGCATAGTCTCCTGGTCTCACAGACTGGAGAACCTGCCGTGGTGTAAGCATCTTGAACTTAAAAGTTTTTATTCTCTTGTTCAGAGTCCTGAGATCCAGTATCGGTCTCAGGGAATGATCCTTTTTGGGCACCAGGAAGTACTTGCTGTAGTGGCCGGAGCGTAGTTTGCGTTTCGGTACCAAACTTATTACTCCCTTCTGCAACGTCGTCAAAACTTCCTCCCTCAGCACGTGTGTGCGTGCAAGGTTAATTTTTGATTGCAGTACCCCTTTGAAGGGGGCGGTCTCCTGGTGAACTGCAACTTGAGGCCATGACATATCGTTATCATGACCCATTCGTTTGGTAGACACGCCCTCCAGGCCTGCGCGTGCACCAGGAGCCTGGAATGCATGTCCAACTGCTGCTCGTCATGCTTGAGTGCGGGAGGCGTGGCCTTTGACCCCTCTCACGCTCTCTCGAGCAAGCTGGTCAGCCCATCAGAAGGTATCGCGAGATCTGACTGTCTCAGGCAGAGCTCGTGTATCTTGCTGCGGTTCATAGTTTGACCACGTGGTTTGTGTTTTATGAAAATGGGACTCGAGTCAAGAACCAGGGCAGTCTGTGCTTTGGTACTTTTATTTTTGTACATGCATGAAACAGTGTTTGTTTTGATTACACATACAGTAGGCGAGTCATATTTAGTGCGCACACACATGTCACCAGCTCCTCGTAGTGTTCTACAAGTGGAGACTGGGCTCAAAAGGTTAGGTTCCCGTACCGCGTGGGCGGGCAAACCTGTAAAATTATCAGTTCATCCTGTTTCATCAGGCCCGAATCTGCTTTCCACACGGGGTCATCGAAGAGGCCCTCGACCGGTACTGGAAAGTCTCACTGTCACCAGCAGGTCTCTTCCGTGGAAAGCTACGCATGTCTTCCTTTGGTGGTGCAAAGCTTTTTCTCAGCAGCCCCTCACGGAGGGCTTCCGCTTGTTTGCGTCTTTGTTCCAGCCTGGCCTGGATGCATTCTAGGGCTCCCCCGAAGAGTCCCGTTGACTAGATCGGGTGTTGGAGGAAGGGGGACCTCTGGTTTTCCGGGAGGTCCGTCAAAGTCAACCAAAGATGGCGCTGGGCGACAACTATTTCCGCCATTGCTCTGCCTTGCGTGATGGCTATTGTCCCCATCATGCAGAGCACGAAGTCAGAGGCGCGGCGGGCCTCTTCCACGTCCTCTGTTGAGGCTTGTTCGTTTGTCGTTACCTGGAGATCCTGCCGTTTTTCTGCCAGGTACGCCTGTATCATGGTCGATGCGTTCATTGCACGAGCCGCGAGGCCCTGAGCCTTGTAGCACTTTTCAAGTTGTTTCTCCGAAGCGCGGCAGGCCCTACTGGGCAGCGCTGGCTTCGTCCCCGTAGCTGCGGGGGCCAGATGAGCCACCAGGGTCTTCTCTATCTGGGATGCTCTGGCGAGGCCTGCTGTCTCCATTCTAGCCACATCCAGGAGTCGAGATAGTGGCAGCGTCATGGGAGCTATGGGTTCCACCCAGGAGCGTTTGAGCTCCATGAGTAAGTCCGAGAAAATGGGCATTTTTTGCGACGTCGTCGGTTGCTGCTTCGCATAGAAGTAGTTTCCCGCCAGCCTCGTAACCTGTTGGCGAGGCGTGGGGTCTGGCCACGCGACCTGCACGGCATCCGCCGCCCTGTGGCACAGGTCAAACAGAGCAGGGACCGACACGTCCGGTTCCGGTAGAATTTGCGCCAGGTTCTGGGAGGAATCCCCACTTTCTCCTCTGCAACCGTACTCGGCGTGCGACCTTCAGCGCCGCGGCCTTCGCCATGGATTTAGCCAACGCGTCCGTGCGGCGCTTCCTCACTATCGCCGGCATCCGACAGCATTGGGAGCAGGAGTTGGGGGATTCCAGTGCTTTTCTTGCGTGCAGAATCCCTAGGCAGACAGGACAGGCCTCGTGGGTGTCCGTCGCTGAGAGGGAGTAGCTGAATCCGCTGGGGCAGGGGCGCGAGCGAGGGCTCGTCGTCCTGCTGGTTTTCTTCTGAGTCTTTGTCCTCCGTTTTCCCTTTTCGGGAGCCATGTCCGGAGACGAGAAGCGTCGAGGCTGTTCCTAGTTTCCTTTTGTTTGAAGTAGTCCTCTCCGTCGTCTTGCTTTCGCTGTCTAGCTTGCTAATGGTTAGCAGGGAGTGTTGTGACGCAGTTAGCGCCGTCGAGCGAAACAGCTGCGAAGAGAGAAGAAAACTTTGAGGTAAGTAGAAAAACGCTGGACTAGCTTTCACCAGCCCAGCAGTACGCAGGAAAAATATCCCTGTACGCTCAGCGTAGGGAGCAAGCTCACCTCTGATCGGGCGATGCGACAACAGAGAAGTCCCACGAAGTTCAGGTTTTAAGCGAGGTGAAGGGCAATAAGTGAATGATGAATGGGCGTCAACGGCTTAAGTACCCAAAGGGCGGGGCCTCTGGTGCGACGCTGACGCCCCTGCCGTAAAGGCGTGAATGTATTCTTTCAGGTAATCACGCGGGGGCGCAATTCCCATAGCATATGTTGCACCGAGAGACATGACTGAAAGGGAACCAGCCGTCACTTAAGTTACCAGAAGGTAGCATAATGTTCCAGTGACGGCTGAATGACTGCTAGTACTTGGTATGATGCTGCACTACTGTACATCAGTGAACAAAATAATAGCCAGGCAATGATTTAGTACTCAATAAGTGATGGTCAGACATAGTTAAGATGACACCAGTACAAGATGATGAAATTGCTAATTACTTACAAAAGAGAAAAATCCAATAAAATCAGTAGCCACTAGGAAACAGGTTTTTGACAATTATGAGCTGTGACCTCACTTGTGCAGGGTTTATTCAGAACCCACATGGATAATTTCTTCTCTGTTTCTGTGGTAACAAACCAGTAGTCACCTAATAAGGTTTGGCTGTGTGTTCCCCAGTAAGTACTGGTTAAATACCTATTAGCTCCTGATTCGTTCCTCTTTAGTTACCTTGTTAACTACCCATTACTTCTTGATTAGTTCCTTTTCATTTTCAAGGTAGCTAACCAGTTGTTCCCTAATAAGGCTTGGCTGTGTGTTCACCAGTACGTATTAGTTTACTACCATTAGCTCCTGATTTGTTCCCCTTTGGTTTCCTTGGTAATAACTAGTTCTTGATTAGTTCCTCTTCATTTACAAGGAAACTAACCAGTAAGTCCCCTAATAAGGCTTGGCTGTGCGTTCCCCAGTACGTACTGGTTAACTACCCATTAGCTCCTGATTTGTTCTTGAGGTGATCCCTAGTAGTTCATCAAATTTTGTGTACCTTTTTGTAAAGTGTTACTGAAAGTTTTTAGGATTTAGAGAGTCCTGTTCACATGTTCATGTAGGTTAGGTTTTCTGTCATAATCACTTTACCCACTCTGACAATCCTTCAGTCAATCCACCCTTCCACACCTGCACCTGGAACTTAATGAGGAACCAATCATTACTTAATCAATACCTGACCATTACCCAATGTATTGTTCCTGTTTCTTTGGTTTCCATGGTAACTACCTATTAGTTCTTGATTAGCTCCTCTTCATTTACAAGGTAACTAACCAGTAGTCCCCTAATAAGGCTTGGCTGTGTGTTCCCCAGTACATACTGGTTAACTACCCATTAGCTCCTGATTTGTTCCTGAGGTGTTCCCTAGTAGTTAATCAAATTTTGAGTACCTTATTGTAAAGTGTTACCAAACTTTAATTGTACGACATGCCAGAAGTAATTTGAAATTCTGCGTTTGGCTGTAAAGACTAGGAGGTGTAAAATATGGAGAAAAACACCAAGAAAAACGACTCCTCATCAGTTGTAGGTCAGACACAACCTGCCTGCATCGAATCCTATTTTAAACACAGTGTCACATAACTCATTAAAATGCTAAAGGCTAAATGCAGACTCTCACAGGCACGCGTGCGTGCACGCACACGCACGCACGCACACACACACACACACACACACACACACACACACACGACACACTTTGCTCAGAGCCTCCCTTGATTTCCCCAAACTCGTCTCTAGTTTAACATGAACCTCAGAAATTGTATGACAATATACTACTTAAGATGAAATTTGGAGTGACTTCCTGTCCTCCACTTTACATCCTTGTTTGATCATAAAATCCAAATTTTTATATTTCTTCTTTTTTCTTCTTTTGGGACCTCATTTCATCTCTGAGCGTCTGAGCCCACACCATCTTCTCAACATCTCTTCAACATCCCAAAGTCTCTCTCTTGCTTGGCTCCCATCACCCCGTCTCCCTCTAAACCCCACTTTCTTCATCTCTTCCTTTTCCTGCCCCCACCCCCTTGTTTATTTCTTCTTCTGCTGCTGCTTGCTTCTTGGTGTTGAATGCTGTCTCTTCCCTTGCTGACATTTCTAGTCAATAATCTCAAGATATATCACACGCTTTGAATTTAAAAAAGTGCTGTTTTCTGCAGCTTGGAGAGCTTTAGTCTTGGCTGTATTTTCCAGCTTTCAGAACGTATCGCCGTGTCCCTCCAAATTTCTACTTCCTCTTTTCACAGAAACAGGTTGCCTCACAGTACCTTCCAGTTTCTCAATAATTTCCTTTTTCCATCAATCTGTCTTTTTTTTTTCTCGCAACCAATGGTTTCATCTCCTCCCCTCTCTGTGTGAGGGAGCTTTTGTTAAGCGTGTGAAAAAGAGAAAACTTAGCAGAATAAGAATTCAGTCTGTGGATGCCGTGAAAAAATAAGCACAAAGACTGACTGTGAGCGGATGCAGAGAATGACGCCATGAGCTTTCTAAAAGAGCTTCTCAAAATATTTGAGGAGTTTGCCATGATACATTTTGTGGGAAATCGTAAAATTGTAAGGGTCCCTCAGCCATTTTACCTTTTTCATTCATTAATTCAATTCATTTTATTTATATTGCACCAAGTAACAACAGAAGTCACTGAACAGAAACATTCATATATAAAAAATAAGTTAACACTATTTATCTGAGGAGCAGACTGCTTTGAATTTAACTTCACCACAGACTCTCTTCTTAATCTGTGTATGGTTCGTTCTTTGGTTATTCCGTTTCAAAATAAAAACCAAATAACCAAACAAGCTTTGGTTATTCCGTTTTTTCGTTTTAAAACGAAATTACAAAAACGGATTTTAAACGGTTTTTTCGTTATTTCGTTTTTAAAACGAAATTAGAAAAACAGAAATTGCAAAAATGAAAAAAAGGGTGCAATTTGGTTTTTGGTTAAACCAAAGACGAGCTTTTATTTTGTTAATTGAACACGGGAGTTTATGGCGGAACCGGAAATGAACTCCCGGTGCTGTGCGAATTTCTGTTCCCCGTGAGAATCTGAGCTGCGTGAAGCTGACACTCCACCCACGTCAAACCAGCACTAACGGAGCACTAACCATTCATACTATTTGCTTTAATTTTTCAAATTCAAGATCTTTTTTATTGAATTTTTCATTTTTTTTCTTCAGACAACAACAACAAACAAAAACAACAACAAAAAAAAAAAAAACACAACAATCAATCTAAGTTACAACATGTAGAAAATAATCCCTACCCAATCACTGCCAAAAGAAAAGGGAAAAAAATAAATAAAAGGTAAAATAGCCAAGAGACTGCATTAACCTGAATGAGTTGTGTTGTCAAAGAGACTGGAACAGATTCAGGAAAGGTCCCCAGACATTCTCAAATTTACCCTCTTTCTGTTGGAGTGTGAATCTGATTTTCTCCAGCTTTAAACAGGACATGATGTCAGCCAACCACTGAGCGTGAGTGGGTGGAAACGGTTCTTTCCACCTAAGCAAAATAGCTCGTCTGGCCAGGAGAGAGGTGAACGATATTACATGTTGTTGGTTTTTATTTAGGTGTGTCATGCACTCTACAAGACCGAACAGAGCAATCAGTGGGTCAGGGTTCACAAGACCAAACAGAGCAATCAGTGTGTCAGGGTTCAGGCGTGTATCTAGTACATGTGATAAAGACTGAAAGATTTCCCGCCAATATTT
>JBBPBX010087397.1:2688-14712 GCA_038048925.1 Garcialebias charrua
CAGCCATCATCCAACAGACGGGGGCCCTTCCTTTAGGAGGACACTGGTCTGTTATTATTATCTATCTATTATTTTCTGTTATTTTATTATATCTTGTGTGATTCTTTGTGTTTGTTCCTTGTACTGAAACTCTGGCACAACAATTTCCTGCAGGATCAATAAAATTCTATCTTATCTTGTCTATATTCAGCAGAAGAAACCAGAAAGAACACATATTTGCTGAATTAGGTTTAAATAAGAAGAAATTAGCAGAAAAGGTAGAAAATTAACTGAAAAAGCTGAACTTGTAAAAAAAAAAAAAAGGAAAGAAAAAAAAAAGTGAATAGTATATGAAAGGCAGAAAGAAAAACTACCAGAGAGAAGCAGAAAGAGCTGGATTGAACTAAAACTAAAAACAGCATACAAACAGCTAAATAGTAGCTAAAAGATCAAAACAAGCAGGAAAAAAAAAAGCTAAACGGGGCATAACAAGTTGAAATTAGCATAAAGAAGAAAATGAGTTTGACAGTAGCAGAAATTACCCCAAAAACTAGAATTTATCCGAAAACAGCTTAAATTAGCTACAAAAATGCTAAAAGTAGCTGAAAAGTTAGAACAAGCTTAAATTAGCAGAAGAAAGTAGAAAGAACCCATGGTTTCCCAATTAGGCTAAAAGAAGCAGAAATGAGCAGAAAATAATGGAAATTATCCACACAAAAAAAGCTGAAACTGGCAAAATAACCAGCTGAAAAGAAGCTACAATTAATGCAGAAAGAAGCTTAAATAACTGGAAGTGGAGAGAGAGCATCTGTTGAACTAGGAAAAAGTTGGAGTGAGTTTAAAAAAAGTGGAATTATCACAAAAAAAACTAAAATTAGCATAAAAGCAGCTGAATAGTAGCTGAAATAGCAGATAAAGCTGAAACTTGAAGAAATAAGCTGAAAGGAGCAAAAAACAGCTGAAAGTAGCTGAAATAAGTTTAAATTAGCAGCAGGAAGCTGAAAGCAGCTGAAGCAGAACAAAATGTGAAAGGAGCAGTAAAAAGTTGTGAACACATCTAAAGATTTCAAGGATGGAAAATGAGCTCAATTCATTTTCTATGAGAAGAAACGGCTAAATATCTCAAAAAGCTAAAGTTGCACCAATACCAGACGTCATGGCAGGACTGTCCTGAAAGAGCCGAACGTTTTGATTTGAAAACTGCAGAGAAACGTACGTTAGAGAACTGGATGCAGCAGAGCGAAGCTCCATGAACGTTCAAACAAGCCAAACCCTGAAGAGCTCCAGAGCTCACGCTGCAGACAGACGACCGACGGTTTGACGTCAGGAGGTCTCCAGCAGGAAGAAAAACGTTCCATGACGTCAGGAGGTCTCCAGCAGGAAGAAAAACGTTCCATGACGTCAGGAGGTCTCCAGCAGGAAGAAAAACGTTCCATGACGTCAGGAGGTCTCCAGCAGGAAGAAAAACGTTCCATGACGTCAGGAGGTCTCCAGCAGGAAGAAGAACGTTCCATGACGTCAGGAGGTCTCCAGCAGGAAGAAGAACGTTCCATGACGTCAGGAGGTCTCCAGCAGGAAGAAGAACGTTCCATGACGTCAGGAGGTCTCCAGCAGGAAGAAGAACGTTCCATGACGTCAGGAGGTCTCCAGCAGGAAACAGAACGTTCCATGACGTCAGGAGGTCTCCAGCAGGAAACAGAACGTTCCATGACGTCAGGAGGTCTCCAGCAGGAAACAGAACGTTCCATGACGTCAGGAGGTCTCCAGCAGGAAACAGAACGTTCCATGACGTCAGGAGGTCTCCAGCAGGAACAGAACGTTCCATGACGTCAGGAGGTCTCCAGCAGGAAGAAAGAACGTTCCATGACGTCAGGAGGTCTCCAGCAGGAAGAAGAACGTTCCATGACGTCAGGAGGTCTCCAGCAGGAAGAAGAACGTTCCATGACGTCAGGAGGTCTCCAGCAGGAAGAAGAACGTTCCATGACGTCAGGAGGTCTCCAGCAGGAAGAAGAACGTTCCATGACGTCAGGAGGTCTCCAGCAGGAAGAAGAACGTTCCATGACGTCAGGAGGTCTCCAGCAGGAAGAAGAATGTTCCATGACGTCAGGAGGTCTCCAGCAGGAAGAAGAACGTTCCATGACGTCAGGAGGTCTCCAGCAGGAAGAAGAATGTTCCATGACGTCAGGAGGTCTCCAGCAGGAAGAAGAACGTTCCATGACGTCAGGAGGTCTCCAGCAGGAAGAAGAACGTTCCATGACGTCAGGAGGTCTCCAGCAGGAAGAAGAACGTTCCATGACGTCAGGAGGTCTCCAGCAGGAAGAAGAATGTTCCATGACGTCAGGAGGTCTCCAGCAGGAAGAAGAACGTTCCATGACGTCAGGAGGTCTCCAGCAGGAAGAAGAACGTTCCATGACGTCAGGAGGTCTCCAGCAGGAAGAAGAATGTTCCATGACGTCAGGAGGTCTCCAGCAGGAAGAAGAACGTTCCATGACGTCAGGAGGTCTCCAGCAGGAAGAAGAACGTTCCATGACGTCAGGAGGTCTCCAGCAGGAAGAAGAATGTTCCATGACGTCAGGAGGTCTCCAGCAGGAAGAAGAACGTTCCATGACGTCAGGAGGTCTCCAGCAGGAAGAAGAATGTTCCATGACGTCAGGAGGTCTCCAGCAGGAAGAAGAATGTTCCATGACGTCAGGAGGTCTCCAGCAGGAAGAAGAATGTTCCATGACGTCAGGAGGTCTCCAGCAGGAAGAAGAATGTTCCATGACGTCAGGAGGTCTCCAGCAGGAAGAAGAACGTTCCATGACGTCAGGAGGTCTCCAGCAGGAAGAAGAACGTTCCATGACGTCAGGAGGTCTCCAGCAGGAAACAGAACGTTCCATGACGTCAGGAGGTCTCCAGCAGGAAGAAGAACGTTCCATGACGTCAGGAGGTCTCCAGCAGGAAACAGAACGTTCCATGACGTCAGGAGGTCTCCAGCAGGAAGAAGAACGTTCCATGACGTCAGGAGGTCTCCAGCAGGAAGAAGAACGTTCCATGACGTCAGGAGGTCTCCAGCAGGAAGAAGAACGTTCCATGACGTCAGGAGGTCTCCAGCAGGAAGAAGAACGTTCCATGACGTCAGGAGGTCTCCAGCAGGAAGAAGAACGTTCCATGACGTCAGGAGGTCTCCAGCAGGAAGAAGAACGTTCCATGACGTCAGGAGGTCTCCAGCAGGAAGAAGAACGTTCCATGACGTCAGGAGGTCTCCAGCAGGAAGAAGAACGTTCCATGACGTCAGGAGGTCTCCAGCAGGAAGAAGAACGTTCCATGACGTCAGGAGGTCTCCAGCAGGAAGAAGAACGTTCCATGACGTCAGGAGGTCTCCAGCAGGAAGAAGAACGTTCCATGACGTCAGGAGGTCTCCAGCAGGAAGAAGAACGTTCCATGACGTCAGGAGGTCTCCAGCAGGAAGAAGAACGTTCCATGACGTCAGGAGGTCTCCAGCAGGAAGAAGAACGTTCCATGACGTCAGGAGGTCTCCAGCAGGAAGAAGAACGTTCCATGACGTCAGGAGGTCTCCAGCAGGAAGAAGAACGTTCCATGACGTCAGGAGGTCTCCAGCAGGAAGAAGAACGTTCCATGACGTCAGGAGGTCTCCAGCAGGAAGAAGAACGTTCCATGACGTCAGGAGGTCTCCAGCAGGAAGAAGAACGTTCCATGACGTCAGGAGGTCTCCAGCAGGAAGAAGAACGTTCCATGACGTCAGGAGGTCTCCAGCAGGAAGAAGAACGTTCCATGACGTCAGGAGGTCTCCAGCAGGAAGAAGAACGTTCCATGACGTCAGGAGGTCTCCAGCAGGAAACAGAACGTTCCATGACGTCAGGAGGTCTCCAGCAGGAAGAAGAACGTTCCATGACGTCAGGAGGTCTCTAGCAGGAAACAGAACGTTCCATGACGTCAGGAGGTCTCCAGCAGGAAACAGAACGTTCCATGACGTCAGGAGGTCTCCAGCAGGAAGAAGAACGTTCCATGACGTCAGGAGGTCTCCAGCAGGAAACAGAACGTTCCATGACGTCAGGAGGTCTCCAGCAGGAAACAGAACGTTCCATGACGTCAGGAGGTCTCCAGCAGGAAACAGAACGTTCCATGACGTCAGGAGGTCTCCAGCAGGAAACAGAACGTTCCATGACGTCAGGAGGTCTCCAGCAGGAAACAGAACGTTCCATGACGTCAGGAGGTCTCCAGCAGGAAACAGAACGTTCCATGACGTCAGGAGGTCTCCAGCAGGAAACAGAACGTTCCATGACGTCAGGAGGTCTCCAGCAGGAAACAGAACGTTCCATGACGTCAGGAGGTCTCCAGCAGGAAACAGAACGTTCCATGACGTCAGGAGGTCTCCAGCAGGAAGAAGAACGTTCCATGACGTCAGGAGGTCTCCAGCAGGAAACAGAACGTTCCATGACGTCAGGAGGTCTCCAGCAGGAAACAGAACGTTCCATGACGTCAGGAGGTCTCCAGCAGGAAACAGAACGTTCCATGACGTCAGGAGGTCTCCAGCAGGAAACAGAACGTTCCATGACGTCAGGAGGTCTCCAGCAGGAAACAGAACGTTCCATGACGTCAGGAGGTCTCCAGCAGGAAACAGAACGTTCCATGACGTCAGGAGGTCTCCAGCAGGAAGAAGAACGTTCCATGACGTCAGGAGGTCTCCAGCAGGAAGCAGAACGTTCCATGACGTCAGGAGGTCTCCAGCAGGAAGAAGAACGTTCCATGACGTCAGGAGGTCTCCAGCAGGAAGAAGAACGTTCCATGACGTCAGGAGGTCTCCAGCAGGAAACAGAACGTTCCATGACGTCAGGAGGTCTCCAGCAGGAAACAGAACGTTCCATGACGTCAGGAGGTCTCCAGCAGGAAGAAGAACGTTCCATGACGTCAGGAGGTCTCCAGCAGGAAGAAGAACGTTCCATGACGTCAGGAGGTCTCCAGCAGGAAGCAGAACGTTCCATGACGTCAGGAGGTCTCCAGCAGGAAGCAGAACGTTCCATGACGTCAGGAGGTCTCCAGCAGGAAGCAGAACGTTCCATGACGTCAGGAGGTCTCCAGCAGGAAGAAGAACGTTCCATGACGTCAGGAGGTCTCCAGCAGGAAGCAGAACGTTCCATGACGTCAGGAGGTCTCCAGCAGGAAGCAGAACGTTCCATGACGTCAGGAGGTCTCCAGCAGGAAGCAGAACGTTCCATGACGTCAGGAGGTCTCCAGCAGGAAGCAGAACGTTCCATGACGTCAGGAGGTCTCTAGCAGGAAGCAGAACGTTCCATGACGTCAGGAGGTCTCTAGCAGGAAACAGAACGTTCCATGACGTCAGGAGGTCTCTAGCAGGAAGCAGAACGTTCCATGACGTCAGGAGGTCTCTAGCAGGAAACAGAACGTTCCATGACGTCAGGAGGTCTCTAGCAGGAAACAGAACGTTCCATGACGTCAGGAGGTCTCCAGCAGGAAACAGAACGTTCCATGACGTCAGGAGGTCTCCAGCAGGAAACAGAACGTTCCATGACGTCAGGAGGTCTCCAGCAGGAAACAGAACGTTCCATGACGTCAGGAGGTCTCCAGCAGGAAACAGAACGTTCCATGACGTCAGGAGGTCTCCAGCAGGAAGCAGAACGTTCCATGACGTCAGGAGGTCTCCAGCAGGAAGAAGAACGTTCCATGACGTCAGGAGGTCTCCAGCAGGAAGAAGAACGTTCCATGACGTCAGGAGGTCTCCAGCAGGAAGAAGAACGTTCCATGACGTCAGGAGGTCTCCAGCAGGAAGAAGAACGTTCCATGACGTCAGGAGGTCTCCAGCAGGAAGAAGAACGTTCCATGACGTCAGGAGGTCTCCAGCAGGAAGAAGAACGTTCCATGACGTCAGGAGGTCTCCAGCAGGAAGAAGAATGTTCCATGACGTCAGGAGGTCTCCAGCAGGAAGAAGAATGTTCCATGACGTCAGGAGGTCTCCAGCAGGAAGAAGAATGTTCCATGACGTCAGGAGGTCTCCAGCAGGAAGAAGAACGTTCCATGACGTCAGGAGGTCTCCAGCAGGAAGAAGAACGTTCCATGACGTCAGGAGGTCTCCAGCAGGAAGAAGAATGTTCCATGACGTCAGGAGGTCTCCAGCAGGAAGAAGAATGTTCCATGACGTCAGGAGGTCTCCAGCAGGAAGAAGAACGTTCCATGACGTCAGGAGGTCTCCAGCAGGAAGAAGAACGTTCCATGACGTCAGGAGGTCTCCAGCAGGAAGAAGAACGTTCCATGACGTCAGGAGGTCTCCAGCAGGAAGAAGAATGTTCCATGACGTCAGGAGGTCTCCAGCAGGAAGAAGAATGTTCCATGACGTCAGGAGGTCTCCAGCAGGAAGAAGAACGTTCCATGACGTCAGGAGGTCTCCAGCAGGAAGAAGAACGTTCCATGACGTCAGGAGGTCTCCAGCAGGAAGAAGAACGTTCCATGACGTCAGGAGGTCTCCAGCAGGAAGAAGAACGTTCCATGACGTCAGGAGGTCTCCAGCAGGAAGAAGAACGTTCCATGACGTCAGGAGGTCTCCAGCAGGAAACAGAACGTTCCATGACGTCAGGAGGTCTCCAGCAGGAAGAAGAACGTTCCATGACGTCAGGAGGTCTCCAGCAGGAAGCAGAACGTTCCATGACGTCAGGAGGTCTCCAGCAGGAAGCAGAACGTTCCATGACGTCAGGAGGTCTCCAGCAGGAAGCAGAACGTTCCATGACGTCAGGAGGTCTCCAGCAGGAAGAAGAACGTTCCATGACGTCAGGAGGTCTCCAGCAGGAAGAAGAACGTTCCATGACGTCAGGAGGTCTCCAGCAGGAAACAGAACGTTCCATGACGTCAGGAGGTCTCCAGCAGGAAGACAGAACGTTCCATGACGTCAGGAGGTCTCCAGCAGGAAACAGAACGTTCCATGACGTCAGGAGGTCTCCAGCAGGAAACAGAACGTTCCATGACGTCAGGAGGTCTCCAGCAGGAAGAAGAACGTTCCATGACGTCAGGAGGTCTCCAGCAGGAAGAAGAACGTTCCATGACGTCAGGAGGTCTCCAGCAGGAAGAAGAACGTTCCATGACGTCAGGAGGTCTCCAGCAGGAAGAAGAACGTTCCATGACGTCAGGAGGTCTCCAGCAGGAAACAGAACGTTCCATGACGTCAGGAGGTCTCCAGCAGGAAGCAGAACGTTCCATGACGTCAGGAGGTCTCCAGCAGGAAGCAGAACGTTCCATGACGTCAGGAGGTCTCCAGCAGGAAGAAGAACGTTCCATGACGTCAGGAGGTCTCCAGCAGGAAACAGAACGTTCCATGACGTCAGGAGGTCTCCAGCAGGAAACAGAACGTTCCATGACGTCAGGAGGTCTCCAGCAGGAAGCAGAACGTTCCATGACGTCAGGAGGTCTCCAGCAGGAAGCAGAACGTTCCATGACGTCAGGAGGTCTCCAGCAGGAAACAGAACGTTCCATGACGTCAGGAGGTCTCTAGCAGGAAACAGAACGTTCCATGACGTCAGGAGGTCTCCAGCAGGAAGCAGAACGTTCCATGACGTCAGGAGGTCTCTAGCAGGAAGCAGAACGTTCCATGACGTCAGGAGGTCTCTAGCAGGAACAGAACGTTCCATGACGTCAGGAGGTCTCTAGCA
Organism: Garcialebias charrua; assembly: GCA_038048925.1. Taxonomy (NCBI): domain Eukaryota; kingdom Metazoa; phylum Chordata; class Actinopteri; order Cyprinodontiformes; family Rivulidae; genus Garcialebias; species Garcialebias charrua. The sequence continues at coordinate 10,326 of JBBPBX010087397.1, forward strand.
GGAAACAGAACGTTCCATGACGTCAGGAGGTCTCTAGCAGGAAACAGAACGTTCCATGACGTCAGGAGGTCTCCAGCAGGAAGAAGAACGTTCCATGACGTCAGGAGGTCTCTAGCAGGAAACAGAACGTTCCATGACGTCAGGAGGTCTCTAGCAGGAAGCAGAACGTTCCATGACGTCAGGAGGTCTCTAGCAGGAAACAGAACGTTCCATGACGTCAGGAGGTCTCTAGCAGGAAGCAGAACGTTCCATGACGTCAGGAGGTCTCTAGCAGGAAACAGAACGTTCCATGACGTCAGGAGGTCTCTAGCAGGAAACAGAACGTTCCATGACGTCAGGAGGTCTCCAGCAGGAAGAAGAACGTTCCATGACGTCAGGAGGTCTCCAGCAGGAAACAGAACGTTCCATGACGTCAGGAGGTCTCTAGCAGGAAGCAGAACGTTCCATGACGTCAGGAGGTCTCTAGCAGGAAGCAGAACGTTCCATGACGTCAGGAGGTCTCTAGCAGGAAGCAGAACGTTCCATGACGTCAGGAGGTCTCTAGCAGGAAACAGAACGTTCCATGACGTCAGGAGGTCTCCAGCAGGAAGAAGAACGTTCCATGACGTCAGGAGGTCTCCAGCAGGAAACAGAACGTTCCATGACGTCAGGAGGTCTCCAGCAGGAAGAAGAACGTTCCATGACGTCAGGAGGTCTCCAGCAGGAAGAGAACGTTCCATGACGTCAGGAGGTCTCCAGCAGGAAGAAGAACGTTCCATGACGTCAGGAGGTCTCCAGCAGGAAGAAGAATGTTCCATGACGTCAGGAGGTCTCCAGCAGGAAGAAGAACGTTCCATGACGTCAGGAGGTCTCCAGCAGGAAGAAGAATGTTCCATGACGTCAGGAGGTCTCCAGCAGGAAGAAGAACGTTCCATGACGTCAGGAGGTCTCCAGCAGGAAGAAGAATGTTCCATGACGTCAGGAGGTCTCCAGCAGGAAGAAGAATGTTCCATGACGTCAGGAGGTCTCCAGCAGGAAACAGAACGTTCCATGACGTCAGGAGGTCTCCAGCAGGAAGAAGAATGTTCCATGACGTCAGGAGGTCTCCAGCAGGAAGAAGAACGTTCCATGACGTCAGGAGGTCTCCAGCAGGAAGAAGAACGTTCCATGACGTCAGGAGGTCTCCAGCAGGAAGAAGAACGTTCCATGACGTCAGGAGGTCTCCAGCAGGAAGAAGAACGTTCCATGACGTCAGGAGGTCTCCAGCAGGAAGAAGAACGTTCCATGACGTCAGGAGGTCTCCAGCAGGAAGAAGAACGTTCCATGACGTCAGGAGGTCTCCAGCAGGAAGAAGAACGTTCCATGACGTCAGGAGGTCTCCAGCAGGAAGAAGAACGTTCCATGACGTCAGGAGGTCTCCAGCAGGAAGAAGAACGTTCCATGACGTCAGGAGGTCTCCAGCAGGAAGAAGAACGTTCCATGACGTCAGGAGGTCTCCAGCAGGAAGAAGAACGTTCCATGACGTCAGGAGGTCTCCAGCAGGAAGAAGAACGTTCCATGACGTCAGGAGGTCTCCAGCAGGAAGAAGAAAGTTCCATGACGTCAGGAGGTCTCCAGCAGGAAGAAGAACGTTCCATGACGTCAGGAGGTCTCCAGCAGGAAGAAGAACGTTCCATGACGTCAGGAGGTCTCTAGCAAGAAGAAGAACGTTCCATGACGTCAGGAGGTCTCCAGCAGGAAGAAGAACGTTCCATGTGGTTCTAATTCCCTCGTGAGTCTCAGGACGTTGTGAAGTCGTCACAAAACTTTCAACACAAACTGAAACTGATGCTGCTTCTCTCTCCAAGCCGTCCCGAAAGCTCCAGCTGTGCATTGTGACTCCTGCAGGAGCTCTCCTCTGCCAGGAGACATCTGAGACTACAGCCCTGAAGGTCAAGGTCTACAAACCTTCTGAAGTCTACGCCAGAAGATCCAAACCTGAACATGGAGGCAGCTGCCAGTGATGGCAGATAAATAAAGTTCAGAGTCAAGAACAGGCCTCTCCTGCCAGGAACACCCTGAGATCCACCAGGACAGTGTCTCCTGGGAGAGGGAGGTCTTTGCTCCCCTCCTGGACCTGCTTCCACAACCTGACCGCAGGTAAGACGAAGAAACAGATGAAAATATGAGCTTTTCATTTTGTGCCCCAAGTCTTCACAGCATCTAGGAATGAAGTGGACTGCAGCAGCAGTGGGTTTGTAAATGTGTCCTGTCCATCAACAACCTGTGTCCTGTCAATCAACAACCTGTGCCCTGTCAATCAACAACCTGCGCCCTGTCAATCAACAACCTGCCCTGTCAATCAACAACCTGTGCCCTGTCAATCAACAACCTGTGCCCTGTCAATCAACAACCTGTGCCCTGTCAATCAACAACCTGTGCCCTGTCAATCAACAACCTGCCCTGTCAATCAACAACCTGTGCCCTGTCAATCAACAACCTGTGCCCTGTCAATCAACAACCTGTGCCCTGTCAATCAACAACCTGTGCCCTGTCAATCAACAACCTGTGCCCTGTCAATCAACAACCTGTGCCCTGTCAATCAACAACCTGTGCCCTGTCAATCAACAACCTGTGCCCTGTCAATCAACAACCTGCGCCCTGTCAATCAACAACCTGTGCCCTGTCAATCAACAACCTGTGCCCTGTCAATCAACAACCTGTGCCCTGTCAATCAACAACCTGTGCCCTGTCAATCAACAACCTGTGCCCTGTCAATCAACAACCTGTGCCCTGTCAATCAACAACCTGTGCCCTGTCAATCAACAACCTGTGCCCTGTCAATCAACAACCTGTGCCCTGTCAATCAACAACCTGTGCCCTGTCAATCAACAACCTGTGCCCTGTCAATCAACAACCTGCGCCCTGTCAATCAACAACCTGCGCCCTGTCAATCAACAACCTGCGCCCTGTCAATCAACAACCTGTGCCCTGTCAATCAACAACCTGTGCCCTGTCAATCAACAACCTGTGCCCTGTCAATCAACAACCTGTGCCCTGTCAATCAACAACCTGTGCCCTGTCAATCAACAACCTGTGCCCTGTCAATCAACAACCTGCGCCCTGTCAATCAACAACCTGTGCCCTGTCAATCAACAACCTGTGCCCTGTCAATCAACAACCTGTGCCCTGTCAATCAACAACCTGTGCCCTGTCAATCAACAACCTGTGCCCTGTCAATCAACAACCTGCGCCCTGTCAAAATCAACAACCTGCGCCCTGTCCATAATAATAATAATAATAATGAATTCCATTTATAATGCACTTTTCATTAATAAAAATCTCAAAGTGCTACAAAGTGTAACAAAGCAAAGATCAAAATAAAACAAGTGATAAAATCAAATAAAATCAATAATAATATCGACTAAGATCAAAGATAAAATCATGTGGATGCAGATTAGGCTTGCTTAAAAAATAAATAAAATAAAACAAGTGATAAAATCAAGTAAAATCAATAATGATATCAGCTAAGATCAAAGATAAAATCATGTGGAGGCAGAATAGGCTTGCTTAAAAAGAAAGGTCTTTATGCTGCTTTTAAAGTCAACCAGTGACTGTGGAGCTCTCAGGTCATCAGGGAGGGAGTTCCACAGGCGGGGGGCAGCCACACAGAATGCTCGGTCTCCCATGGTCCTCAATTTGGTCCGAGGAATATGAAGGAAATTACTGTTCTGTGATCGTAGAGACCGGGTGGATGAATATGGTGCAAGAATGTCCTTTAGATAGTCAGGTGAAGTGCCGTGCAAGCATTGATGGGTAATGAGAGCAGTTTTGTACTGAATTCTGTAGGTGACAGGAAGCCAATGGAGGTTATGGAGAATGGGTGTAATATGTTCAAATTTACGAACTCTCAACAGAATCCTTGCTGCACTGTTTTGAATATATTGAAGTTTCTGAAGGTTTTTGCCAGGGATTCCAATAAACAGGGAGTTGCAGTAGTCGAGCCTGGAGGAGACAAAGGCATGGACGAGTTTCTCAGCATCAGGAAAAGTCAGAGATGGGCGAAGTCTGGAGATGTTTCGAAGATGGAAGAAGCAGGTTTTAAACAGATGCTTAATGTGATTTTCAAATGTAAGATGAGAGTCCATTTTTATTCCAAGATTTGTAACAGAGGTGGAGAGGGGGATGTCTTGACCAGAGAAGGAGATTGTTGTTAAAGTTGATGTTTGTATCTGGTGAGGGGTGCCAATCAATATGGCCTCAGTCTTCGAGCAGTTTAATTGAAGAAAGTTCTGATTCATCCATGCCTTTATTTCCTCCAGGCAGGCAGAGAGAACAGTGAGTGAAGACGGAGATAGGGATGATGATGATGTTCCAGTCCTGATGTAAAGCTGTGTGTCGTCGGCATAGCAGTGAAAAGAAATGTTGA
>JBBPBX010087403.1:0-14710 GCA_038048925.1 Garcialebias charrua
TGAAACTGTCTTTTGTATACTTTTTTTTACACTTTTGCTTTTACTTGATATGCTCAGTCCAGTGCTGACACAGTTAAAACTTGAAATATTCTGATAGTTGCCTGTATATTTTAATCAGCCTTTTAATAGTGCTGTATACATGTCCAGTTATTGTGACAGATCAGTGGATGTGGTTGTGTAAGGACAGATTTAATAAATATCACTGATCACAAGTTGTTTGTATTTTGTGTAACATAAATGCTGTTGGACCTTTCAGTAGTAATAATAGACTTGTAAATAGTAGTAGTAGAAACAAAACCAAAATAGCGATAATTCTAATGGTCTACCAAGTTGAACAGAATCTTGAAAGTAAAAGATCTTGATCTGAGTGTAAGGCAGACAATTTTCTCAGAAGTAGCAAGAAAGAAAGTAGCTTTTTTGTTTATTTTCCTCTCTCAGCACAACACGTGCAAAAAATGCGGGCAGTTTAGAATTGCTGAAACAGGACACAGCCAATATAGAGGGCAAATGCACTGTCCCTCTAATGAAAGTCTCACTAAAGAGCAGTGGCTGGAACAAACTAAAAAGAAAAAAGAAACATTTTCTTTATTTTAAATAACTTCAAGCTGTTTCATTGTACTGTATATAGTTTTTATTTAGTTCACAGAGTGTTATTTATTTTGTTTTGGGTTGATAATACAGATATTCATTCTTATTGTCATTATGTACACCAAATAATTGGTAATAATTTTAAGCATACACTAGAAACAGTTTCAGTCATTGTTTTGCAGTGATAAATTAAAATAAACACTGGGTATGATTAAGGACATTAAAATATACTGTATCAAGTATATAGTATACAGTATAATTTAACACATTAATTTGAATATATTAGTAGAATGAAAAAGCTAAATTAATTAAGCAATTCATCAATAAAGTTTTAAAAAGAAAGCCTTTTATGACAAATAAAAAGTGTTGTGTTTTAAATTAGAGTACCGGGGTACTACACTATTTGTACAAAAAAGCATTTAAAATGTTTTCAAGATACAAAAAAACACAAATGTTACTTCATAACACTTAAACATTAATTGTGGGAATTTTTTTCCACAAAAATTGACATGACGACTGCTGGACTCGAACCCACGACTCTGGCATCAGCCGCTTTGTTTTTCCTCTCTCTTCCCCCTCTTCCCCCCCTCTTCTTCCCCCGCCTCAGGCAGTCCCTTTTGCCCCATCCTTTAGGTTTGCCCGAACAGGACGAGCCACTAGCCCTCTCCCCAGATCCTACCAAGGGGAAGAACTGGACGAACCCCTACCAGCGACCACATACAATGACCCCCCGGTGTCGCCCGCAAACTTGAAATATTCTGATAGTTGCCTGTATATTTTAATCAGCCTTTTAATAGTGCTCTGGACAGACTCTTTTACAATGGAAGGAATCGCTTAGCAAGCAGTGAACGTTTGAAAGATTGTATTTGCACAACAGTTAGTTTGTTACTTTGTTATTTTACTTGAAAATTTGTTTGAAAATTTGTTTGAAACTGTCTTTTGTATACTTTTTTTTACACTTTTGCTTTTACTTGATATGCTCAGTCCAGTGCTGACACAGTTAAAACTTGAAATATTCTGATAGTTGCCTGTATATTTTAATCAGCCTTTTAATAGTGCTGTACAGTATACATGTCCAGTTATTGTGACAGATCAGTGGATGTGGTTGTGTAAGGACAGATTTAATAAATATCACTGATCACAAGTTGTTTGTATTTTGTGTAACATAAATGCTGTTGGACCTTTCAGTAGTAATAATAGACTTGTAAATAGTAGTAGTAGAAACAAAACCAAAATAGCGATAATTCTAATGGTCTACCAAGTTGAACAGAATCTTGAAAGTAAAAGATCTTGATCTGAGTGTAAGGCAGACAATTTTCTCAGAAGTAGCAAGAAAGAAAGTAGCTTTTTTGTTTATTTTCCTCTCTCAGCACAACACGTGCAAAAAATGCGGGCAGTTTAGAATTGCTGAAACAGGACACAGCCAATATAGAGGGCAAATGCACTGTCCCTCTAATGAAAGTCTCACTAAAGAGCAGTGGCTGGAACAAACTAAAAAGAAAAAAGAAACATTTTCTTTATTTTAAATAACTTCAAGCTGTTTCATTGTACTGTATATAGTTTTTATTTAGTTCACAGAGTGTTATTTATTTTGTTTTGGGTTGATAATACAGATATTCATTCTTATTGTCATTATGTACACCAAATAATTGGTAATAATTTTAAGCATACACTAGAAACAGTTTCAGTCATTGTTTTGCAGTGATAAATTAAAATAAACACTGGGTATGATTAAGGACATTAAAATATACTGTATCAAGTATATAGTATACAGTATAATTTAACACATTAATTTGAATATATTAGTAGAATGAAAAAGCTAAATTAATTAAGCAATTCATCAATAAAGTTTTAAAAAGAAAGCCTTTTATGACAAATAAAAAGTGTTGTGTTTTAAATTAGAGTACCGGGGTACTACACTATTTGTACAAAAAAGCATTTAAAATGTTTTCAAGATACAAAAAAACACAAATGTTACTTCATAACACTTAAACATTAATTGTGGGAATTTTTTTCCACAAAAATTGACATGACGACTGCTGGACTCGAACCCACGACTCTGGCATCAGCCGCTTTGTTTTTCCTCTCTCTTCCCCCTCTTCCCCCCCTCTTCTTCCCCCGCCTCAGGCAGTCCCTTTTGCCCCATCCTTGGCCGAGTGGTTAAGGCGATGGACTGCTAATCCATTGTGCACTGCACGCATGGGTTCGAATCCCATTCTCGTCGTGCATTGTTTAGTATTGCTCGAAGGCTTACAGTCAAAACTGTGGAACACTACAACATGATTGTTTAAAAAAATTCATAGGACAAGAAAACAACTGGTCCTTTACAAACTTTTTGAACAAAAATATCGACTTCAGACACTGGTGTTTTGTTTTAAACTTTATTAAATTGGAACATTATCTCTCTTGAATCAATGTACAGTTCTTGACCTGTTTTTTTCTTAGTACTGTTAAAAGGGAATACATGATACCTTTTATATTTTGGGTCTGACAATCATGACTACAGTTTAGTAAATACAATCTCTACCTCTCTTTGCATTGCTCTTGTATTCCACAAAATGCTAAACATATGTGATAGTGCTAAAAGTACATCGTTGGACTAAAGCCCATGTTTACATAGTATAGATTGTGAGAAAAGATTACTGGTGCATTTCCAATGAACAAGAATTATTTTTTATTAAGCAAGAAACGCTACAAAGTGATAATTTAGGCAGACATGAGATTGCACGTTCTTAGACAACATGCTAACCTAAATATACCATATTTCCTTTTCCAGTAGCTAAGACAAAAGCCCAGTTTGTGGAGAATGAGGGTATCGATCCCTCTACCTCTCACATGCAAAGCGAGCACTCTACCATTTGAGCTAATTCCCCTGAAGTATTCTAAAAGAAATTCTAAGGATATAATCCTAACCCTAGTGTGCTTTGAAAGTGTTCAAAATGGATATCAGCATACATGTAACCAAATATTTCTGACTTTAGAAAAACAACTCTGATTCAAAAATCTAGAGAGACATTTAACTAAATCTTAGTGCTTTTTCCCCGTCTGAGATGTATGATTCAAATATTTGTAGGCACCTCAGAAGAAGTAAGATGCTTGCAAAATATGGCTTAGACAATACTTATCAGTGAACACCAGAAAGGACTCAGTTGGACCCAGATGATGTGTTGATCGTATTAGGCATGAAACAGTATGCTTTGTACGTGGTTTAATTCAGAGCTCAGTTGTCACTTAGTAGTGAAGGATTTTTCTTTCTTAATGTTCCTGGTAAGTGATGTAGTGTGAAATAGGGCCATTGAAGCCACAAGTTGTCATGAAACAAGCAATCGTTGTAGCATCTGAAGTAACTTCCCTCACAAGCAAGAAATACCTGTAAGGTCTACCAGGGGTGCCCAACCTTTTTTGAACCAAGAGCTACTTTTGAAGTCGGCAGTTTGCCGAGAGCTACTCGTCCAGTCTCAGTATCAAAAAACAAAATTTTTCATCTCCCTACTCCTCACTTCTTTAAAGTAAATAAAACAGAACGTAATGTGTTGCTAGTTTTATTTAATTAAAGTATTTTATCAAAGTAAAAGAACACAATATTTGAAAAGCACACCATATTTTTTTAAAGAAACGAATAAACAATGAACTGAACAATATAAAACTCCCTCATTTACACTAACTATTTACAAAAAGTGACTTACAAAGGTGCAGATTTACAAATCTCCAACAACTATTTCAAACCTCAATAAAACCTAAATATCAAAACTAGGCAGCTGCTCTGTGCAGCAGGATGGTGTCATCTGGTGCAAGCTGTATAAAATAAATGTGTCTCTACCTTAGTGGCACTTCTGACACTGAGAGGAGGAGGCCAGGGTCTCATAAGCGGGGCAGTATGAGGTGGTTGCGAGGCGCAGGCAGGTCTCCAGATGATCATCAGTCATTGTGGATCTGTTTTTGGACTTGATGATTTTCATGTGTGAAAAAGCAGACTCACACAGGTAGGTAGATCCAAAAAGTGCTATTAAGTTCAAAGCACATCTTCGGATGTTAGGATACTTTTCTTCTGACAGCAGACTCCAGAACCCTCCATCCATGCCAGGTGATGCTCTGGATTTGATCCCAATGTCATTTTGCAGAGTCAACACCTCATTTTCAACACCAGAGCTGTCCAGCTGAAACACAGACACCAATTTGGACACAATGTCATCCAGATCAACATTTCAAAAGCTACATTACACATGTAGCTGCTAACAGGCTACACATCAAACAGAAGAGAGAAACACTCACATTGTTGCACGTTCTTTTTTAGCTGCTCCACATCCACAGCCATTCCCTCACATCGCCGTGTCACTGTTTGTCTGGACAACTGCACGTCTTTAATAGCAGCTACGATCTCACTATTATTTTTTAAATCATGAAAAAGCGTATCTGCAGCCTAAAAAAAATACTCCTCCTCTCACTCTGTGTGAAAATAAGTTTTTGTTTGCTTGTTCGCTAGTTTTCCATCCATGTTTACTGCGCACCGATAGCTCCACTGCTGCCTTAAAGTCTCATGAGTCACCGCACCCAAAACTTGCAAGACTATGTCTGTGAGAATACAAGATGGGGAGGGCTGAGGAAAGCGTTGCTGTACATTGAAATATCGTCACTCCTCCCACCTCCCACCTCCACCACTTCTGCCGGAGTTAGAATGAAGCTGAGCAGCGGACATGTCACCTCCACCACTTCTGCCGGAGTTAGAATGAAGCTTATGCTGCGTTCCAGTTGTCCTCGGAGGTCGTAATTACGAGCTTCCGAGCAGTAAAAATCAACTGGAACGCCTCCTCAGGTCGTAATTACAACTCGTGGACTCGGTCTCGCCGCACCGTACCCGAGTTCGCCGAGATCATCGTTTCAAAATGGCTGCTCCTCGCATCAACAGTGAGTGAAAGAGTTACTTTTTACTCTTTTTCGCTGTTCTTTGTGGTTTACTCAGCCGTAACTTCACATTAACGCATTCAGGCACTGTAGTTCTTTACAGTAATGATAATGATATGTTTAAACAGCCGCTGTGCGTCGACAACGGCTCGCTAAACGGCTGTGAGGCGGCATTGTTGTTGTTTAGCACAGTACTCGTTTTAGCTGTTCACCGTTCATTGTTTATCATTAACTCAGTAACACATTTCGTACTTTACAGTGATTATTATACTACAGGTAGTCCCCGATTTACGAGCGCTCTGATCTGCGAGGTTCCAGACTTACGAGCTGCGAATTTTTGGAAAAAACGAAAAAAATACTGAGTTTTCATGTGTTTTTTCACCACAGTTAGTTAGCTAAGCATATGGACACACGTTTCCGATCATTTTTATGCACTCATAAGCAGTTTTTGGATGAAAATAGAGTGTTTGTAGTCGCGCTAGCGAAAACCGTTCCAATTTACGAGCGAAATTCCGGATTTACGAGAGAAATGGCGGCCGTTCCAAATTACGAGATTTCCGGTTTACGAGCGCCTCGTTGTAACGGATCTCGCTCGTAAATCGGGGACTACCTGTATATGTCGCCTAATAATTAGAGGATGTTTCTAAGCGGTTTGTGTTTTCTAAAGAACGTGATTGTTGTCGTTTTGATGTGCTGTAGCTGCGTCGGAGACCTGCAACCTCGTTGTTCTTTGTTCACCTTTACATGTGTTTTTAGCTAGTAAACTAATGTTTTGCACCATAAACTGTTTTTAAAAGGTCTATCAAGATTTATCTTGGCTTGTCAGGGTGGGAATCCAGTTTAACAGAATCAATTATTTTGTTTAAAAAAAAAGCAAAACTTGAAACCCAAACCATCCTGTCAATCCACAGCTGTGTGTGTCTGTGTTGGGGGTGTGTGTGTGTGAGAGAGTGAAAATCGACCTTATTTATACTTATTATTGTGGGTTAGTTTTGTGAGTTACTGTCATCTGTGATTTGTTGTTAACCATGTGTATATTTCTTTGCAGTTTATGTCAACATGAAGATGAACATGTTCCTGGACCCGAGCAGACAAACCTGTTTCCCTGGTCCCTTGCATTTTGCCAGCTGCTACTGGAACAGTGTCTTTGTGTCCAACATTACTAAGTAAGATTTTTGTGAAGTTAGTTATTTTGATTTAGTTTTAGCTGGTAGCTCATTTTACTGAGACCTCAGACCTCAAATTGTACCTGTGCCTTGTTGTCATACGTTATTAAAAACAATTTGAAATAACAAATGCACAAATTCTTGTCTTACTTCACAATAAGTGTGGTTTTTCAGTAGAATAAAGGAAAGCAGGTAATGAAAAGAAACTATTTAGAATGAAAGTAAATTCAGTGTAAAAGAGGAACACCTCTGGTATTCAAACACGACAATTTGTCATGATGCACTGCAGTTTTTCATCAATATTTTTGGAAACCGATGTACTTGCAGAGAAACTAGTGCTCTCATGTTCTCATCGGGCAGAGTTTTAAAATTACTACATAGAAATGCTTTATTTAAGCACTGACTTTTAAGCAGGTGTTATTGTTGTGGGAAACTAAGTTTTGCAGCTGGTTTTTGAAGCTGTAAAATGTGTTTACCTATACCAGCTTATGTTTTTGGCGTGGTTTATCCACACAGATATAAATGACAGCGAGAGAGTGGCATGTCAGATAAACACATTTAATCAAAACAGCACTATAACAACACTAGAACATTTTTTGACAAGTTATGACAAGCTAATACAAGTACAGCATCCACACATCACAGTAAAGAGTAATTTAGTCATTTTCATCCTGCCTTGGACAGCCGTTTGGGTGATCCTGACACACTGGTGAAGCCCCAATGCAGAGGTTATGCAGAAGGCAGGCTGCCATGATGACAATCATCACCACAGCATCAATTCGTTAGGCCAGGGGATGAAGGTGTGTCCCATTGTGCAAAATGGCCTTCAGTACTTCCATGATGATCCTGTGTGCTGAGGACTGCGAGACATCAAATTTGTCAGACATCTCCCTGAAGCTGTTCTGGTTGGCCATGTACCACAGGAACATCAGGACCTTCTTTTCTACAGGGACTGGTGCTGCACCTTGACAGTGCTCCTTCCTTATGCCTTTCTCCTGCAGCTGCATCATTACAGATGTGAACTGGGTCTGACTCTGAAATGACGCACAAACTTGTTGTCATCCATGTTCAGCATCACCTCCCATAGTCTTCATGATTATTCCATGTGTCCGTAGGTTTGTGTGTATCAGCAGCATCCTAAAATACAAAGAAATTAAATTGTTTTGTTACTATGGACCATATGAGTCTGAAATAAAGTTTTGATTGATTGAAGTTTAATAACAATTTTAACAATAAACCGTAAAAACAGTCTGCTAATGGTTTGAGGTAGTAAAAAGAAAAGAAAAACAATGTTCAGCACTTTCTGACTTTATTTATCTAATGATAACTTCTGTACTGCTGCTATAATCCTAAAAGAGATCGAATTAAAACTATAAAGTAGATGTAAGAGCCTCAAGACCATAATTAACAAAAATAAGCTTATTTATAAATAAATAAAAACTACTGGTTAAAACAACATACCTGGTTAACATTTCAAGAGCCTCAGAATTGCTTTTCAACTTCGCTGCTGGTCTGGAAACCTTTTTATAATCCAACAAAGCAAGAACAACAACAGCTTCGTAGCGGGCGTCCATCTTGTTTTCGTCATCGTGCCGACAAGCTAACTGGAACGCATTTAACTCGGTGATGACGTCATTCCGGGTTCATAATTTCGACCTCCGAGGCAACTGGAACGCAGCATTAGCAATGGACGTTTCACCTTGTTAACAGCTGAGAGCTGTACTGATATAGGCCCTCTGTCTTGACCTTCAAGTACACCTCTCCACATCTCTCTGAAACTCTAAGTGTTACACCTTCTTGAAGCCCTCAAGGAGACAAATGGACACTATATTTTGGTTAACAATTATTATGAATTAATGGACACTAATTAATCAGATTGAACTTTCTCTTTAATGTGTGTTCATTCAGAATTGATCTACCGTATATTTTGTCATTTAATTATGATTTTACTAAGCTGGTATATTTTAAATATGCCAAAGTTAAGGGAACATCTCAGAATGATCTTGCTCTAAACTGTCTGCTCTGTGCAGAATAACTGTCTTAAAGTTGACTGAACAATCCGTCGTATTTGTTTGAAGTGTTTTTGGAATGAAGGAAAAGTGCCAGACATAGCTTGCTTTCTGTCTCCCGTCCTTTCTAAAAACAATGAATCTGTTCTCAAAACAAAGTACATGGCTTGTTCACAAGCACCTGCATCTTATGACGTATGTTTTCTATGTATTGTCTACCCTATCATCTGTCACTCAAACTCACTCACTTGCAAAGTCACACCCTCTCTAGGGGTACGACAACCAATCAGCAGGAAGTATGTGACAAAGTCACACCCCCTTCTTAAGGGACACTTCCTGTTGATTCTTAGTGTGCAAGGGAACCACGAGCTCCAACACAGTGAGTTCTCTGGGAGAATGGAAGATACATAGACGTCTTCCTCCAAGCTGTTGTACGTCCCGGCCATCAGCCAAAGGCCCACGTCTTCAGCGAGGCTTAAACAGCACGTCAGCTGTTAGCCATCTGAGGGTCACTGCTCCAAGCTGTGAACACTTTTCCTGGAAGTTATCTTGAAACCAAACCGGAGCTGATAACATTACTCTGGGAGGCTTCCGCAGACCTCACGAGACCGTGGCAGGATGAAAATGTGTCGCCTGTAAAACGCAGCCGGCAGGCGCGTCTGGCTAGACTAATTTACTGGAGTCGAGATAAGAAAATCTTCACAAAGGTAAACGTCGTTTCATCACGGTACGGATGTCCAGCCGAAACCAATCAGAGGATGAGCCACTCTGGTTTACATCTCAAGATAAGATTCAACCATTTCCTTTCTTCTTCCTCCTAGACTCCTCCTTATGTTTATTTCTAAATGTAAACTGTAAGTAATGTGCCAACAGTAAAGTTCCTAACTGTCTGTTTGTTTTAATTTGAATTCTTGTCAACGTAGTTAGTAAATCAGAGCTAATATCGATACAAATGTTTAATGTAATTTTTGTGATAGTTTCAATAAAAGGTCTATTTTCCGGTAGACCACCATAAATTGAAGTCTCTTGTGAAGTTACATTTTGTCTAATTACAGTAAAAGCAATTTAATACCGGAAAAAGGATGAACTCGCGACTTGGTGGCAAGTTTGTGCAGATTAAAGTCTGCTCAGACCTGCACATCTAAAAATATAGGTAAGTCAGTAAACTGACCAGTAAGTCCTATATCTCTACAATAATGGTGGCCCAGTAAGTGTTTAAATACCTTACCGCCCCTATATTGTTACATTTAATGGTGGCTCGTCCGAGTTCCTAGAACAATTATTAAGTTGTTTTATGTAGCTTATTGTCACGGTGTTGTTGGCATAGTGCTGTATCCTGTTTTGGACTTATAATAGTTTTGGCTGGTGGGTGTCAGAGATTGCTAATCGTGGCATTGTCTGGTGCGTTTCCCGTTAGAATTATCTTTTCTTTCACATTTCTACATATGCTTGAAGCTGCGGATGAATGTTTTGTCTGTGAGACGTTTTGTTACGTGTCGCGAGGCTGCATGCATTTTTTTGTTTTGTGACCGCCGTGTCACCTCTGCTTCATTTTATTACATCTGCGGTTTGCTGTTGAAGGTCTGTTTCACTCATTTGCTGCTCCATTTTTACCTAATCTGTTACAACGTGTTTGCCGAGGCTCGGGTGAAACCCACTCAGCTTTTGGACCGGACGTTCCGACCTCCGGTTCCGAGTGACGTAAAGTCCGTTGTTGTACACAGTTAGCGTGCTGCCTTCTCTGGAAGGCGTGGGGGTAGCCTGGATGTGTTGGGCTCGTTAGCAGTATTTTCTGTGGTGTATTCTACGTTTATTTTGTGAAAGAAGTGTCCAGTACTTTGGGTCGGGCTAAAGCTAACGTTAGCGGTACCGAGAGGCAAAATGGTTGCTTAAAGCGCTGTGATTGGTCCATTGTGTGTCGTGTTCAAAAAAGTTGGTTCTGTAGACTGTGGTTGTCAGATTCATTTTTGCACACATTTCTGACAGTTTATCTGTGTTGTTTGAGTTCTATGCACGTGATATCGTCGAAGACTGGCTTAACCGCGGTGTTTTGCGATATTTCTGACTGTTTTAGAACGTTAAAAAGTCCGTTCCACGCTCTTGTTCGACCGACCGCAGGTCCGTGAACACAACGCTCGAACGGCACGTCACACGTGGGTGGCGTTAGGTTTAGAAGACTACATTTCCCGTGAACACTTGGGTTTGAACTACGGTTCTGTCTTCGCTGTGATTGGTCGATTACGCTGTAGGTGTTGACGCTACAGGGGGTGAGGAGCTCACGTCCTCGTCAACTTTCACTTCAGCTGTTTGTCCCAGAAAAGTTCAGGCTTGCTTGTCCATTACTGTCATTGAAAAGACTGTTTAAACGCGGTGTTTTTGAGATTTTAATGGGTGGATTGAGTCAGTTGCTCTGAGTCTGCCGATCGCCATGTGACCAGGTCACGTGACACCGGGAGCTGCTACTGCTTTATGGGTCCGACCGCTTTCTTTTAAATGCAGTTTAAAGGATCTCATTACCTGTCCTGAACGATGTTACTCATATCGAATCGTCTATTATTGACTGGGGTTCTAGAGTTTTTATCACGTCAAGGCTCTAGATTTTTCTGATTGCTGTTTTTGATCCGTTGTTAGACGTCTGTGAATGTTTAGCAGCTCACGGCTGCGCTCACAGGTGAGAACAGCGCCTCTATAGCGGTCAGAAGGGGAATTGCAGTCGCTGTGATAAACTCATTTCCAGCGCGGTGCCCCCATCTGCTGGTCACGTCTAAGAATACAGTTTGGACTTCCGGTTATGGCGGCCGCTTGAGCAGACGCATGCAGCTTCGCTCCGTAGCTACTACCCTAATATGTTAAGATAACAGCTGTCCACTGCGATAAATGTAGAAAAAAGGGAGACATTCTGAGGAATAATGCCTAAAACAAACAAAGGGAAAAGCGATACGACTAAACAAACTACGTTGTTTGATCACAACCTTCGTAGTGAAGCCCGGAAAGCTAACAGAAACATGGCGGAACAGGAAGGAGAAAGCGACCCAGAAAGCAGTAAGTTTGACCAAATCCTATCTGCAATAACAACACTACGAACTGAATTCTCTTCTAAACTCGATGGAGTGTTGGAAACACTAAAAAACATGAAGCAGGAGATGAAAGACTATAACGAGCGGGTTTCACAAACAGAAGACCGCATCTCCTTTGCAGAGGATGAGGTGGCTAAGCTACGAGCTAACGTTAGCACCTTACAGGCTAACAACAAATCGATGGGAGATAAATTAATGGATTTGGAAACAAGAGCTCGTTCAAGCAACTTACGACTCGTGGGTCTTCCGGAGGGCGCTGAGGGCTCTGACCTATGTGCTTTTTTGGAGCGGTGGATTCCTGAGGCGGTGGGGAACGACGCGGCGCAGGCCTCGGAGGGCCTGCAGGCCAAGGTGAGCCTGGAGTCCGCCTACAGACTGGGCCGGAGGACGGACGGTGCTGTTCGACCCAGAACCCTGATGATGAGGTTTGTGAATCTTCGTGAGAAGCAAGGGGTCATGAGAGCAGCACGAACGAAGAAGGATATATATTATAAAGAACAACAGGTCCGCTTTTACCCAGATTTGGCCCCGGGGCTTCACCAAATTCGGAAAAAGTTTGACCCAATTCGAGATCAACTACGTAAATTGGGCATTCGAAATGGAATAATTCATCCTGCAACACTTTGGTGACATTTAAAAATAAAACATTGACATTTAAATCTTTTGAGGACGCAAGCAAGTTTATAAAAGAAATTCAGGAAGACTCAAAGCATGCAAAACTTGAAGAGGGGAAGAAGGAAAGGAAAAAGGAAGAAGAAGGGAAGAAAAGAGAAAAAAAAAGGACACGGATGGTATGTAGAAAGGAAAAAAAAATATGAAAAAAAAATATGAAAAGTAAAGTTTTGACATTGACTGATATACTGTACTTATAGTTTAGTACTACAGTAAATATGTAAATATGACTTATCTGTTTATTTCTTTACTGGGCAATGCAGTGAATATATTTGGTTAATTATATAATATATAAGGGTTTTTGAATAAATAGAAGCTTAAAGTGATGCATAGGGTATAAGTTAGTTAACTGAATAGGCTCTAAACATGAGTGAACAGTGGTTAGAATTATAAATTATTATTATTTTATTTCAATTATTAATTTTTTATTTTTTTATTTTATTTATTTATATATATATATATATATATTTTTTTTTATATATATATATATATTTTTATATATATATATATATTTTCTTTTTTGTTGTTGTTGTTTTGTTTAAAGGGGACCACACATGCAAAATTCACTTTTTAATGTTTTTTTACTCAAATTTGGGTATTTACTTCATAAAGAAACAGTCCTAAGGCCAAAAAAATGCACCCAGTGGTTTATTTACTATAAGTAGATTTATTTATCTTAGATAGAAACGGGCCGATTGCACTTCCTGCGGTTTGTGACGTCACAAACCGCAGCCACAACCCACACCAAACCTGAGTCCAGCCCCTCACCTAGCAACCACTGGTGCGGCTCAACCCACTTCACTATAAAAGACGTCACGGTTGCCGAGCAGTTTAGGAACTGACCTGGCGGTCATTTATTTATTTATTCATTTATTTAGCCCCCGGGGGGGCTATGGGCTCAGCCCTGCTCCAGCCAGCAGCACATCTTGAGTAAAACCAGAATGTTTTATTACCTTGTTTGAATGAACTCTGTCTCGTTAAAACTGTGCAAACACACTCTCGCGGTTTGGACTTGTTTCTTATATGATGGAGGACTGCTCTTGCACAACTGTCAGTTTGGTCGAGCGGTTAAGACACTTGAGCGGCACGCAGGAGACTAGAGTTCGCGTCCTATCAACGGCATCGTTTTTTTTTTCCCTTTTTATTTAAAGCCTTTTGTTTCGGAGAAATCGGGGTGAAACTAGATATATACATCGACATAATAATACTTTATAATTGTTATTTTTACGTTTTAGTTCAATTTTTAGTGTAATATCGCTCCCAACGCGTAGCCGGCAGAAAACTGTGCACACACACACACACTTACTCGCGGGACAACAGTTTGTACCATCAAGCACCACTGATCGATATATTTTCAGATTAGCAACTTATTTATTTTAAGAATACCTTTCACTTCATCAAAATCTAATCAAAACTTCAGCGTTCTAAATGTAGGTGGTTGTGATTGTTTCTTATACGATGAAAGACTGCTTTTTGCATAACTGCCCGTTTGGTCTAGAGGTAGTGAACTGGACTCGTAATCAGAAGGACACGGGTTCGCTTCCCGGTCACGGCATCTTTTTTTTTTTTTTTTTCCGGAGAGATCGGGCTGCAGTTAGCTGCTGGCTTTTGAGGACAGTGTGGGTCCGGTCCGGTCAGAGGTTAGGTTGCCTCATATGGACAAATTAACTGGAAACACTCTTTGCGTTTGTCTGGATTGGATGTGCAGCCAGCCGTGGACCAAAGCGCTGCATGCAACTAGCAGGAGCTACGCGGGCTGTTTGTTACCGAAGGAGGAGGAAGAGCTCGGATTCGGGAGAGCATGATAAAAAAGAGCAGCTAATGGCGGCGCACACAAACAGCTTTCGGTAAGTTATTTTTTAAGCTAGCACTAACAGTAAGTCAAACGAGTAATAAAAAAAGGCTAATTTTAAAACAACAACAGATTTGAGATACTGGCAGTTACAGAGGGCGGAGACAGAGTGGCCAGAGTTTTGACGGGCGTGGACTTCAGAGCTCATTATCATAAACAGGTCGTTTAGAACGGAAGTTAGAAATGGCAGAATTAAAAAGGGTATAATTTATTATCTAAGAATTATTTTTTGTATTAAATTGAATGAACGGGGTCTGGATAGCACACAGACATACCATAAAAATTAAAAAAACCAATATGTGGTCCCCTTTAACAAACGCTACATGAGCAAATGACTAATTCAAGCTTTAAAAATATGGAAAATTTCAAAGTTAAAATGTCCATAAAGTTTTTTTTAAAGGGAGAGGACAAAGGATAGTAAAGAGGGGTATGAGTGTATGTATG